>JAZAVI010001204.1:0-15484 GCA_036326025.1 Chrosomus eos | reverse complement strand
AGGTCACGCTGATGCATAGCATGCCAGCCTCGCGATGAAGCAAGACGCTCTAAGGCCTGGAGGGGCGTGGCAGAACGATGCATTGTCTCGTTCCCCTCTCAGGGAACAAGGGTTATAGTCATAACCCGAGACGTTCCCTTTATCGAGGGAAACTCGACAATGCATCGAGAAATCGATACTTTGGGGAACGAATGCCCACTAGGCCACGCACTGAACAGGCCTGTCCCGGAGTGAAGCTGATTCAGGCACCCAACTAGGACGAAAGGACATGTGCACCAGGTGTACTAGGGAGGTGTAAACTGTAGAATTTAATAAAAGTGTGTGGGGTAGCCCATCCGGCTGCCTCACAGATCTCCTGGAGGGGAACTCCCGAAAGGAGGGCCCTAGAGGAAGCCATGCCTCTAGTCGAATGAGCCCTAACAGCTAAAGGTGAAGGCAAGTCGCGCACCTTGTAGGCTAAAGTAATAGTTTGAACAATCCAATTACTAATAGTTTGCTTGGATGCAGGGAGCCCCTTCTTAGGTGACCCAAAACACACTAATAACTGTTCCGACCTCCTCCAGGAAGAGGACCTCTCAAGGTACACGCTCAAAGCTCTGACAGGACAGAGCAAATGAAGCTTCTCTTCCTCAGCCGACACATGAGGCGGAGGATGAAATGCCTGAAGGACCGTGGACCGAGCCGTATTCATAGGAACCTTAGGAATGTAGCCCGGCCTCGGGTGCAAAAAGGCTTTAACTCTGCCAGGGGCAAACTCCAAGCAAGCTGGTGTTACTGCCAGGGCTTGGAGATCTCCCACCCTCTTAAGAGAGGTAATAGCTAAGAGAAACACCATTTTTAACGTAAGATCCCTAGGCGAAGCCGACTGAAGGGGTTCGAAGGGGGCCAGGGATAACCCTTCGAGAACCACCGCCAGGTCCCAGGTAGGAACCCTGGACCTGGTTGTCGGTCTCATCCTCCAGGTACCACGGAGAAAACGAAATAACCAGGTGGTGCCTCCCCAGAGGCCCATCACTTAATGGTGCGTGGAAAGCCGCAATGGCAGCCACATACACCTTAAGCGTGGAAGGGGAGAGACCCGCAGAGAAACGATTTTGAAGGAACTCCAGAACTGAAGCCAACGGGCAGTTGACTGGATCTAACTCCTGTTCTCTACACCAAGTGACAAACACATTCCACTTGAGGCCATATAGTCTCCTTGTAGATGGAGCCCTAGAGCTAAGTATGGTTTCAACCACCCCAGCTGATAGACCAGCATTTAGGTACTGAACCCCCTCAGAGGCCATACCCACAGTTTCCACAGCTCTGGGTGAGGGTGGAAAATTGTGCCCTCCGCCTGAGACAACAGATCCCTCCTCAGAGGAATCTGCCATGGCGGAGCTATTAGGAGTGAAACTATGTCTGAAAACCACACTCGGGTCGGCCACATTGGGGCAACCAGAAGTAGACTGATGCCCTCTTGACGGACCCTCTCCAGGATCCCCGGAAGCAGAGCGATCGGGGGAAATGCGTACAGGCGAAGCCTCGGCCAGGCCTGCACCATGGCATCCAACCCCAGTGGGGCTGGATGTGAGAGGGAGAACCAAAGTGGGCAGTGGGACGTCTCTCGAGACGCAAATAAATCCACTTCCATTCGTCCAAACCTCTCCCATATCAACTTCACCACATCTGGATGAAGTCTCCATTCCCCGGGCCTCAGCCCCTGCCTCGACAGGATGTCTGCTCCCTGGTTCTGAACCCCCGGAATATACATTGCTCTGATAGACAGTATTTTCCCCTGGGACCAAAGAATAATCTGATGCGCCAGTCTGCACAGAGGGCGCGATCTGAGTCCCCCTTGTCGGTTCAGATAAGCTACCACTGATGTATTGTCCGAACGTATCAGGACATGGTAACCTTTGATGTCTGGAAGGAAGCTCCTCAGAGCCCTGAACACAGCCAACATCTCTAGGCAGTTTATGTGCCATGAATGATGATGGTCCTGCCACAGACCCCTGGCAAAGCGGCCGTCCATGACCGCGCCCCAGCCAGTGAGGGAGGCGTCTGTCGAAACGGTTTTCCGGCGACATGACGCTCCCAGCACTGGCCCTTGGGACAGGAACCAAGGTTTCTTCCATATTTGTAGAGAACGAAGGCATCTGCGCGTTACTCTGATTATACGAAATGGATTCCCCTTGGGGGAAAACCCCTTGGTTTTTAGCCACCACTGAAGGGGCCTCATATGTAGAAGGCCCAGAGGTATAATGTTGGAAGCCGCTGCCATGAGGCCCAGCATTCTTTGAAATTGCTTTACAGTGATGGCCTGGCCTAGTTTTAGCTTGGACACCATCCCCAGAATGGACTCGATACGTGCGGGAGACATGCGTGCCTGCATCGTAATCGAGTTCCACACGACGCCCAGAAACGTTGTGCACTGGGACGGTTCTAACACACTCTTTTTTGTGTTGAGTCTCAACCCCAAATTCCGAATGTGGCCAAGGACGACATCTCGATGCCGAACCGCCATATCTCGAGACTGGGCCAGAATGAGCCAGTCGTCGATATAATTCAGTATGCGGATGCCCTGAAGTCTCAGTGGAGCAAGAGCTGCATCCATACATTTGGTGAATGTGCGGGGAGAGAGTGCTAGGCCGAACGGAAGAACCCGATATTGGTAAGCTTCGCCCCCGAAAGCGAACCTCAGGAACCTCCTGTGACATGGAAGGATGGAAACGTGAAAATAAGCGTCTTTTAGATCTATCGTGACAAACCAGTCCTCGGATCTGATCTGACTCACGATAACAGGAATTGTAAGCATTTTGAACCTGAACCTTCTCAAAGACCGGTTCAACACCCTGAGATCTAAAATCGGCCTTAATCCCCCATCCTTCTTTGGAACTATAAAGTACCGGCTGTAAAACCCGGACTCCCTGTCTAAAAGAGGAACACGTTCTATGGCCTCTTTTAGCAGCAGAGCTTGCACTTCTTGTTCCATCACCTGAGCCTGCTCTGGAACCACTGTAGTCTGCACCACCCCCGCGAATTTGGGGGGGCGGTGCCCGAACTGCAGTCTGTACCCTGACTTTATTATACGCAGGACCCATGCAGATATGTTGGGAAGATGATACCATGCCTCTACAAAATCTACTAAGGGAACCAGCCTCTCGAGGCTGGCCTCGGGTGTTTTTCGAGCACTGTTCTCGACCTCCTGAAGCGAGAGACCGGCAGGATTTAATCGAAACGGTTTTTGTGACCATAACAGACACTCGTTTTTTATTTTTTGACTCGAACGGTATGATGTGCGTTCACTGGAAATTAATGTGGCCCAAAGCGTCAGAGACGGCGGGAAACCTACATCGATTTCGTGAGGACTCCGCTGTGAGAACAACCTCGGTTGCTCTGCAGCGGGGGGGGGCAGTCCTCAGAGGTCCTACTACTTCGGTTAGGACCTCTTTCCAGAAGCCCTCCTGGCCTGAAGGACGTCTCTTAAATCGCCCCTTGGGTTAGATGGCTTCTGCTGAGAGCGTTTCCTCCGTTGCCAAGCTCCCGGAGGAGGGGCTCTAGAGGAAACACTCTCCTTTTGCTCTGCACGGTGCGAGGAACTGGCTGATGGCTGGGGCTGATCTGATTGCCCCACCCTACTCGATTTCGATTTACATTTACGGGGGAGGAACTGCTGGAACGCCGCCGATTGCTTTTTCGCCTCCTGAAACCTGTCGACGACCGTTGTAACGGCGTCGCCAAACAGGCCAGAAGGCGAGAGCGGTGCGTCAATAAGAAAAGATTTATCTTTCTCTTTTATACCAGATAAATTCAGCCACAGATGTCTCTCCGTGGCCACCATAGCTGCCATAGAGCGGCCAATAGCGCGGGCCGTCTCTTTAGTGGCCCGGAGAGACAAATCTGTGGCCTTACGCAACTCCGCAATATCTTCAGGAGTTGGCCCCTCCCCCTCATCCAAATCTTTCAGGAGATCCGCCTGGTATGCCTGCAAGATCGCCATAGTGTGCAGACATGAACCGGCGCGACCTGCCGCCATATAAGCCCTGCCTATTAAAGCAGATGTATCTCTGCAGGGCTTACTAGGCAGCGCCGGGGCTTTAAGGGAAGATGCTAGTTCAGGAGATAAATATCCTGCTAAAGCTTCCTCCACACTAGGCATCTTCCCATAACCCATATCCCGTGCCCCCACCACATTGCTATAATCCACCACACTGGGACTGGAGACACGGGACGAATGCGGTTTATCCCACGATCTCGTCAGCTCTTTATGGAGATCGGGAAAAAACGGCAAGCCCCGGCGCTGAGGCTGTGATCTGTGCCGCAGGAAACGCTCGTCTAGCTTGCTTTTGACTTGCGTTCCCTGCTCATCTTGTGGCCAGTTAATATTCAGTCTGGCCACGGCACGCGTCACAACCTCAACCAGTTCCTCATAAGCCTGACCGTGAACTGGTATATTTAACTCACGGTCGTCGTCACCAGTGCTGAGCGCTTCCACTTCCTCAGAAGCAGATAACTCAAGCACTGGGACCTGTTCGTGGGCAGAAGAAGCCGCGATGCGGGCTTCTGCACCACTAACAGTAGGCTCAGGATCCTCAGATGATGAATGAGAAAGTGCCTCAGCAGTCTCATTCTCATCTGCAAGATCCCGCTGCGATCCCCACGATCTCAGCCGTCGCGCTGCCTCAGCAGACGCGGGACCAAAACCGCGGGGAGCGCGAGCCCGACCGTGCTCATCAAAACAGGCCACCCGGGAGCGCAACACTCTTATGGGCAGTGCTTCACAGTGATCACAAGCGGCTCCCTCGAGAGCCGCCTGTGCGTGTTGCGCTCCCAAGCAGTTCACACACAAATCATGCGTGTCCCCACCCGTAATGAAACGAGGGCAGGGGTGCACACACTTCTTGAACTGCTCGGCCATAATATGAGATATATATATAAGAACTGGGAATCAGACAATACAACACCAAATAAGACAGACAGTCAAAAACACAGAGCGCTTGCTGAAGAGCGAAAGCTGGCATGCTATGCATCAGCGTGACCTTTATACTTCCGGGTATGCCGTCACATGTTACGTCACGACGCAACACCAATCAGGATTGGACTAGTTTCATTTTACTTCAGAGGCGCACGCTTAGGGAGCGTCCCCAAAGTATCGATTTCTCGATGCATTGTCGAGTTTCCCTCGATAAAGGGAACTCCGGTCTCACGCACGCGTGATCTTCCGTTATTTCCGTATCACTTCTCGCGTTTGTTTGGTTGTGAAACATAGTTTGCGGACCAGGCAGAGGTTGTCGGCGATTCTTTCTTTTGTAAAGTCATGCAGTGTGAAACCTCCTGTCGCCGACCCATCGTGCAGTATGAACACAGAAGCAACTGAATGTTACCCCAGATAGTCATGCAGTGTGAAAACAACAGTGACCCGATTATTTTGAAAATCGTGCAGTCTGAACTCGGCATAAGGGTCACAACTCTTTGTTAAACACAGATCTTATTTTTTGCGATTTTCCAAAAGTCTATGGGGAAAATGCATAGCTTTTCGATCGAGGGAACCCATGCGCCGCTAGCTTCCGAGTTGTCCTACAAAGTGACGTCATCACTTCGGCACTCTATAATTGGCCACAATAGGGGTAAGTTGTCACAAAAATGGGAAGCCGCTGTTTACTGAAGATTTAAGTTTAAGTAGGCCTATAGTTAATTTGTTTAAAATATTAAATAGCTAACGTTAGACTCCAAACTAAAATAATAAGCCCATCTTCCTTAACACATCTGTTTTGAACGGTTTTATAGTTTATTTTTAAATCTAAAAGTAAACAGTCAACCATGAACAAAGTTATTAACAAAACAAAAACTGTTCCTAAAAACCCACAAACATAAAAAGTAACATACTAACATTTTAAAATATTGTTTTGGCTAAAAGTATGTAACAAAATTACTGTACAGAAGATGGACATTTATTAAATTCTGTTGTCCTGAGAATGTTTCACCCTGTGAGAACAAGCCCCAGTCTCCCTTATAGCAGGGCCAAGTGTTATAAAGTATAATCATGTTTATAAAGCTCTGTCCTCTCTTTTTAGCTGGTCAACTGAGCGATGGAGGATTGTGTGATCCATCTGCACAATGTTTGTTTCAATGGTGATTTAAAAACGGTGATTTTCAATGCTGATCCCATCATAATCAACTTCCACTGACTCTTCCAAACCAGAGATGCTCCTGCAATTCTGCCTATGGTTGGCATACCCTTCTCTCTTACTTTAGATTAACATTCTTACAAAAGAACTAAAGAACTGGATATATATCACACTAGAAGTTGTCGTGTAAACGTAGTATAAGTTACCCTAAAGCTTTTTTCTAAAATCTAGTGAGCTATCTTGCTGCTTACTGCCTAGATAGGCTGCTGCTTTGTAAAGGACTGTCCTGAAATAAAATTAAATAAATTACTTACTTTTACTTGCTCCATTTTTTTTAGAACTTTTTGATATTTTGTCAATTTTTGCAATACTCTGAGACTGCCTTCTCCACAAAGGATATCCAAAATAGAATTTGGCCAAAAGAAGGCATCTTAATATAGGCAACATAATTAAGTTGCTGCATATTATTTTTAATTTTTTTGGAAGTCTTTGTGCCAAGAGTGCCTTAAAATGTTTCCTATGTAGGAAGCTCACTTGGATTTGGATCAACATAAATATGAAAAATTGCCTCATACACACCCATACACTTACACCCATCCACACACTAATTCATTTCAATCCCACTTAGCCTCTTTTATTATCTTGCTTGCTTTCCCTTTATTGATGTTTATTGATTATTGAGTGCTGTATTACACTTCCTTTCACATATTAACTCCCCCCTTGTTTTTGAAATATTATCTGGGCTTTTATAGCTCTTACTCCACAAAATATGAAATCATAGAGCCAGCGCGATCAGGAATATAGGTCGTGTTTCAGCCTCCCATCGTGTTGTCCAGGAACTCCCAGTCTTAGTTGAATGGATTTTCCCCCATTGCTGCACAGCAAGAGCTTTGCAAACACTGGTGTGGGGGGTGGGCGTCGTGCTGCAGTCGTTCTTTTGCACTGAATTGCTGGCCGCATGACATCTTGAGTCCACTGCTCTTTTCTACATAACCTGAAGCAAATGTTTTGATTTTTTTTTTTGTGCTGTTTTGACATATACATGCATATGTTTGTGCGAGCATGTGTGCTCAGAGACTCTCCTGATCTTGCAGATAAGGAACGAGGATGATCTTTGGGCTGTGGTGGCTCTATTGGACACAACCTTGCCTAATGTCCTCCCCAGAGATGTCCACAAAACAGTGCACTGCCCATGGATAAATACTATTATTTTATCACGGGACCATGTAGGTATGTAATTTACCTTGGTTGGGCAATAGAGTGTAAATTATGTAAGTGAGCATAATTCTGTATAGAATGAGTGTTGGCCTAAGGCTAATTTATGCTGATTTCTCTTTGCAGATGTTTTAGAGGACTATAGGGGCAGGGCTTCCAGAAACAAGGGGACACATTTTAGCCCAGTATCCTGTAAAACAACAGACAGTGCTGAATCCAAACACAGGCTGCTTGCTGAGCTATACAGTGACTCTGAAGAAGAAGAAGAGGAGACAAGTGACAGGTTGAACTTTCCTGGCGAAATCCAATCATTTGAATAGGAATCCTCCACATGATTAGGAATTTCGTGTGGTTGATAGATTTCCTCAAACAGATTTTGCAACTGGTTTCCCAGCACTGACCAACAGAAAACGGCTTGATTTGAAAATGACTTGTGTGAGCAGTGCTTCATACATTGCTATACTATTGAGCTTTTTTGGCCTGCACATTTTGTGAATTTCAAATTCGTTTTCAAAAATGAAAACTTTGTCAGCATTTACTCACCCTCATATTGCTTCAAACTCCTTTCTTTATTCTGTGAAACACAATCTTTTACATAAATTCTTAAAAATAAAGGTTCCAAATAGAGGTTTTGGCAGCAAAGCCAGTGAAGAACAAGGAACCTTTCAGTAAACAGTTCTGAAAGGGGTCATTGGATGCAAAATTCACTAAGGTGTTTGCATACAGTCAGATCCATAAATATTGGGACATCGACACAATTCTAATCTTTTTGGCTCTATACACCACCACAATGGATTTGAAATGAAATGAACAATATGTGCTTTAACTGCAGACTTTCAGCTTTAATTTGAGGGTATTTACATACAAATCAGGTGAACGGTGTAGGAATTACAACAGTTTGTATATGTGCCTCCCACTTTTTAAGGGACCAAAAGTAATGGGACAGATAAACAATCATAAATCAAACTTTAATTTTTTAATACTTGGTTGCAAATCCTTTGCAGGCAATTACAGCCTGAAGTCTGGAACGCATAGACATCACCAGACGCTGGGTTTCATCCCTGGTGATGCTCTGCCAGGCCTCTACTGCAACTGTCTTCAGTTCCTGCTTGTTCTTGGGGCATTTTCCCTTCAGTTTTGTCTTCAGCAAATGAAATGCATGCTCAATCGGATTCAGGTCAGGTGATTGACTTGGCCATTGCATAACATTCCACTTTTTTCCCTTAAAAAACTCTTTGGTTGCTTTTGCAGTATGCTTCGGGTCATTGTCCATCTGCACTGTGAAGCGCCGTCCAATGAGTTCTGAAGCATTTGGCTGAATATGAGCAGATAATATTGCCCGAAACACTTCAGAATTCATCCTGCTGCTTTTGTCAGCAGTCACATCATCAATAAATACAAGAGAACCAGTTCCATTGGCAGCCATACATGCCCACGCCATGACACTACCACCACCATGCTTCACTGATGAGGTGGTATGCTTTGGATCATGAGCAGTTCCTTTCCTTCTCCATACTCTTCTTTTCCCATCACTCTGGTACAAGTTGATCTTTGTCTCATCTGTCCATAGGATGTTGTTCCAGAACTGTGAAGGCTTTTTTAGATCTAATCTGGCCTTCCTGTTTTTGAGGCTCACCAATGGTTTACATCTTGTGGTGAACCCTCTGTATTCACTCTGGTGAAGTCTTCTCTTGATTGTTGACTTTGACACACATACACCTACCTCCTGGAGAGTGTTCTTGATCTGGCCAACTGTTGTGAAAGGTGTTTTCTTCACCAGGGAAAGAATTCTTCGGTCATCCACCACAGTTGTTTTCCGTCGTCTTCCGGGTCTTTTGGTGTTACTGAGCTCACCGGTGCGTTCTTTCTTTTTAAGAATGTTCCAAACAGTTGATTTGGCCACACCTAATATTTTTGCTATCTCTCTGATGGGTTTGTTTTGTTTTTTCAGCCTAATGATGGCTTGCTTCACTGATAGTGACAGCTCTTTGGATCTCATATTGAGAGTTGACAGCAACAGATTCCAAATGCAAAAAGCACACTTGAAATGAATTCTGGACCTTTTATCTGCTCCTTGTAAATGGGATAATGAGGGAATAACACACACCTGGCCATGGAACAGCTGAGCAGCCAATTGTCCCATTACTTTTGGTCCCTTAAAAAGTGGGAGGCACATATACAAACTGTTGTAATTCCTACACCGTTCACCTGATTTGGATGTAAATACCCTCAAATTAAAGCTGAAAGTCTGCAGTTAAAGCACATATTGTTTCATTTCAAATCCATTGTGGTGGTGTATAGAGCCAAAAAGATTAGAATTGTGTCGATGTCCCAATATTTATGGACCTGACTGTATAAATGTGTCTTTGCAGTGTGTGGACACAACCACCATACAATGAAAAATATCCATTCACTCCTTTTTTTTATTCCTCAAAAAGCATAAACCCTCTCAATAATCAAGCCGTTTGGATTTTCTGAGCAATATGATGTCATCACGACCACTGATAGACTGTCCTGTATTAACATTTTTCTGCACTCAGCCATTTGTATACTGTCTGCCAAGACAGCACTTTTTGTGTCTTGTGTCGACGACACCCCCCACGGAAGAGAGGGGTGGGGGGAGCACTTGCTCATTATCATTTAACAGGGTATATGCAGGAATCTTGAAGTTAATTTTAATCTATAGATAGAATTGCCAGACTGGTGAAGCCATTTTTACCAGGGTGTAAAAAAATTGTCTCGCGAGTTTTGCGTCATCTGATCGGCTTTTCTGGATCGGCCTTTATAGAGACTGCCGATCACACGTCCCGGCCGATTAAGATCGGCGACCGATCAATCGGAGCACCCTTATTTATAAGCCTTGTTTAAAGCCTTGTCGACGCGTCCGCACGAGCGCGAAATGACGCATTGGGGGCGCAAGACCCCATTTCGCTTGGCTGTGTGTACGGCATGCGCGCGGTACTGCTGGAAACGTGCAAAAAATAAATAAATAAAAAAGTGTCGACGCAAAAAATGGCGTCGACATCATCGACGCGCCGCTACAGCACTAATAGATGCGCACTTTCATGAGATCGAGCTGGATCGGGTGAAGCACATTTTAAACAGGTAACACTTATTCACACAGGCAATCGCTTTCTCACGATTGCGTCTCAATGCATTGCATTCAAACAAATGTAATCTTGCAGAAGTTGCTCTGCAAAAAGCAGCAATGATATTTAACTTATAATGCTGATAATGTAATAAGCATAGCATGTCATAGGAAAAGTTTGCACACTATCCAATAAACCACAATGAAACTATTCTCCTACTGATGTTTTTAAAAAAAAATATAATAATATGCCTATATATTATGATGAGGAGAAATTTTGTGAGATTTCAAACCATACTTAAATACTTTATTCGCAATTTCCTCGGGAGCGGTGTTTCTGATATCAGCAGGGGCGGCGCCAGAGAATTTTTAAACGCGGGTGCTGAGGGGGTGCTAGATCATTGACAGGGGGAGCTGCGCAATTATAGCCTATATATTGTATATAAATAATTAACAAAACTTGCCCACTCAATATTTATTATTCAATTATTTTAATTATCACAATGAAAGTTTTAATTGTACCAAATTGAATGAGCACAACATTCAGCATTCAATCAAATATTCTTAAAGACTTATTAATAATGTTATTTCAACATAATATCTCGTTATTTCGACATAATATGTGTGTGTGCAACATAATCAGAGAGTAGCCTATTTCTTTTCGTTTTAAATTGTTTCGTTTCGACATTTCAAACTTTCTCATGTCTGTGACTGCGAGACATACCTGAGTTTCGGTTAATAATGATGAGATGTCCTCAAGTTCACGTGCAATGCAAGTGACCACGTCGGCGCCTCCATGTTATGATTATATTGTCTGCTATATTTGCTTCTTATTAAATCCAGGCAATTGGTTGATGATTTTTATTTTTAATTCAGATACAATTTATACAAAACGAAATTCACTTTAAAGAAATGCTTTCTACAAAAAAAAACTCATGTCTGACCCACTTCTCCCGATATATTGCACATCCTATCTTACTCACGCTGTTCACTTTTCATAATCAACATAGATGGAAAAAAAACATTATAATATTTTAACAAATATGAAACCAAATGCGCTTATTTAATGACTACAACACGTATAGTAGGCTATTTGTACAAATATCCGCACATTCATTTAATTCTGAATTTTGCACGTTAAAAGACATTTTTTTGTACATAATAAAACACATCTGCAACATTGATCAAGTTCGCGGATAATTGTGCGTGCATTTATTAATCATTATGATACTAAAATCCTAATAAAGTAGACTATACTATGTACAAAAAATCTGATGAGCCCAGAAAATAAACGCAACACGGCCTACACATTAAGCATTTTCCTCCCATAGAAAACCATTATAAGAACGATTGTCTTAATGCAGATTAGAATGTCCCTGCATATGTCGAAATAACGAGATATGCTGTCGAAAAAACAGATATTAATCCAAAATAAGGACGTTTAATGTCGAATTAACTAGCCTAGATATTATGTTGAAATCACGTATCTCGAAATGACAAGATAAGTTTTCTTTGCCCCCCTGGGATTTAAAAAAAAAAAAATAAGCCATTAAATGGCACTTTCTGGAGAGTTTGTGCAAAGAAATATAGAAAAAAAGTAGGTCTAGCAAGTCTTATATTTCTGTAATTCACACAGATCAAACACAAATATGCTGACTGAATAGATTGCTAGTTGAGAAACACTGCTTTAATTAATGTTTTTATGATGACTTTGTGAAAGGTTAACTAAACAGCGAGCTGTCTTCCTGCTGGCCAGTACGTTATTTGGCAAATTTCCTTCTGTAACATACAGTTCTGTATTATGCTATTGTTTTTGATAGTGTTATACATTTCTTACAGATAATCACGATGATCATTGCATTTGTCTTACCGAATGTGGTAGCTTTATGCAATTACAGTTTGTCTATAAGCTTTTTTTTATTAATGCCGACGGTAAAATTTTGCCAGATATTGCTATGAAAAACAAGAAAAACAAAACAAAATAATAATAATAATCCGAAATAAGTTCAAAGCTTGTGTTTTGGAAATAAGATTAATATATCACTAATCCTAACATGCAACTTTCCACTTTAATAACTTCCTAAAGTGTCACATTAAATCAGAAAAACAGGTCCAGAAGACTATCTGGCAACACGGAGGCTGCACCCGCGCGCTCACTCACAACGCGCTCTCAAGCCCCGTTCACTGCGGTAGCTTCTCGCAGCAACTTGAATTGCAAACACTCATATGAGGTGGTTTATACGGCTAATTAATCATTCAGAGAGCTTGACATTTTATTTTTGAATGTAAAAAGGGCTTCCATAGAATACAGCCTGAATATAATTGCTTCCAGAAATTATTTTTGGGGGTGCTATCAGGGTGCTTTCGTCTTTCTTGGGGGTGCTGAAGCACCTGCTAGCCCCTCCCTAGCGCCGCCCATGGATATCAGTGAGCGAGGAGTGGAGCGGGGAGCGGTGTTTCTGATATCAGTGAGCGAGGAGTGGAGCGGGGAGCGGTGTTTTGATATCATGAGCGAGGAGTGAGCGGGAGCTGTAAATGGTGAACCTGGAGCGAGTGATTATTAAATGCTTGGAGCGCGGGGGGAACATTGTTGCCGCTGCTCTCCGCTCACATACTCTGGTTTAACAGTTGTGCTGTGCAGGATTCTTTGATGAACATATTACATTTATCTGAAAGATCTTTATATTATGTAAAAGTCTGTCACTTTTGATCAATTTATTGCTTCCTTGGCCTGCAGAATAAAAGTTTCTTAAAACAGGTGTACTGTTGACTTTTGAACAGTAGTGTGTGCCATTTTGTTTGAAGAGTATTTGTTGATATACCAGTAACTATCAATATTAGGCTATTAATTGTCATTTTTAATTAATGAGAATGTGAGCACAATCCCTCAAACCGCTTCACTCATGGATGTTGTTTGTGCAATAGTGATAATTTCTGCCTATATCATTTGAGTTTGTCTATAACTGCTGAGGCTTGGACAACAATAAATGTTAATACAGATTAAAAAGTAATCAGGGTTGTTATAGGAAATTAGTCTCAGACTTTTGAATTCTATAGCAAAGTTCAAGTTAATGTCACTGTACAGCGAAATGTTTTAACGCTTATTTTATTTGTGACATAAAAACACATCTCTTTGGCTTAGCATACACATAATGTTTTATCCCGAGGTTTACCGCAGACCGCCGGATCCAGGCATATCCAGATCTGATGAAGGACCATCACATGGACACGACGACACGCATTATCAGGCTGTGAGGCCCATGGACACCTCACCACACTCATCTCCTCACCGGCCGGATGACCCAACCCAACCAGATAAACTGGATAATATCGTGAAAGTTCTGATCCCATCTGACTCCTGACATTATGCTGCCTAACTCATAATCATACACTGTTCATTCGTTGGCCAAAGGAGGACTGGCCCCCCGACTGAGCCTGGGTTCTCCCAAGGTTTTTTTCTCCATTCTGTCACCTGATGGAGTTTTGGTTCCTTGCCACTGTTGCCTTCGCCTTTTGGCTTGCTTAGTTGGGGACATTTAATTTTCAATTGAAAAATACTATTACAACATTGTTTTCCTGTTATCTCTGTAAAGCTGCTTTGAAACAATTTGTATTGTAAAAAGCGCTATATAAATAAAGGTGACTTGACTTGACTTGACATTCATAGCACAATTTTTATACCAATAGCTCTTTTTGAAGGAATTTTAGGAATAATTTTGTGTTTGTGATGTTTTTAAAAGTCTGTAAATTGACGGAAAACATGTTTGCTTGAGAAAGGCCATGTCAAAGCTCTTTCGAGTGAGCCTAGCTCAACTGCCTTAGTCTATTAATAAGCTTTCCTTCCTCTTAACCATTCATGAAAGTCCAGATGGCTGCTTGCCAGCATTGTAACCTTTCACCTCAGTGGTGTTTCCATCCACCTTGTAGACTGGAAAAACTGTTGGGTACCCTTAATAATACATAGCTGCGTGTTGGTCTCTTCATTAATAATAATTTGATGCCAGAGCTGTCAAATGGTCATATTTGGATCTGTGCCTTACTTGAAAGAAAAACTAACTGGAAAGGAAAATGAAACCACAAAGTCATGTGAATATTGAGGTAGTGATACCTAAAGACTGATCAAAGTAGTTAGTCTGGTATTAGTGCAACTGTTTTTGTGTTGCTAGGTTGTCAATGTCATAACAAGGAACTTGTTTGGTTTTCTTTTAAATTTTGCTTATTTTTCCCCACAAACAAAACTACCGTTTGTTTTGTCAGCATTGTTTCTGTATTAAATCAAACTCTATTTATAGAACTAGAATTGATTAAACCTTTTGAAGTTGTGTAAATCATGTCTATTTGAGAACCTGGAAAAGGGTCTCTCTCTTGTTGTTAACAGAATGTGTTTTGAGATATATTTGTTTTTAATGCTGTGACTAATAATGACTAGCGAGTGTGATCAAAATCGGGCAAGTCTGTTTATAGAAATGACTAATCTTTGATTTGTTTGGGTTAGAGAGAGATGGATTTCACTGTTCTTTACTGATGGCTAAGGTATGTTAGATGTAACACTCTCAGTCTTGTCTGTTCTCTGTTGCAGGTGTGTGTTGAGTGTTTTTTGCTGTGGCAGAGGACGTTTCTGCTGCATGTATCCTTTACTTGAGGGTCTGTCCAGTTTCTACCGCCTGTGGTGCCTGTAATGGGCCAGAAGTCCCAAAGAGCAGAAGCATTATTTTATTTTTAATCAGAGTTTTTACTCTCTGGTCTCTGCTAAACTCGGGTAAGCCTTTTTGTAATTAGTCACCTTTTTAAATGTAGCACCTCCAGTCACAGTGCAAATAAAAAAACTCAAAACCTGACTTTGTTTTGAGTTCTTGCATCTGAAAACCAGCCCCTCCTATTTACTTATTCCTCAGCAGCACCATGTTTCCACCATGTGGAAATTTGATCTGCACACGACGTCCCACATCGACACGCCTCCTGGAGAAAGATGACGTTACGCTGACAGAGGTAATGGATGAGGAGGATGTCCTACAGGAGTGCAAGGCTCAGAACCACAAGCTTGTGGACTTCCTGGTGAGGCCACCGTGCA
>JAZAVI010001203.1:0-25217 GCA_036326025.1 Chrosomus eos | reverse complement strand
TCACTTACATCTGCTAAAATTTGGTCAGCTGCTGCAGAGACCTTGCGGCAGAGGGTTGACGCGGATCGGGGTTAACTGGTAAAACGCAGCCAATGAGTACAAAATTTTTTGAAAGGTTTTTTCCAATTCGAGCTTCAAAACCCCGAGGGGAGTCTCTTGGGGCCCCCCTTTTTAAAACCAGGTTGTTTTGGGAGGTTGCTTTGTGAAAAAAAAGGTGGGGACGGGGTTGAACAAACTTTTAAAGTGTCTTAAAATAATGGGGGGGGCGGGGGGCCCGGGGGAAAAGGGCGTCTAGTTTGGTGCCCCCGCAACTTTGCAAAAAATCTTAAAAATTTTTTAAATTATTTTGCTTTAAAGGTCAGCTAGTCTAAAAAAACCTTGAAATTGTGGGGTTGGAAAAAACCCGCGGTCACAAAAAACAGAAAACAACCCACAATTTTTTGCCGGAGGGTAAAACAAACCATCTCAAAAAAAGGCCGCCTGCCGCGGGGGTGACTTAGTCTTGTACCAGGTTTCTTTGTTTAACACAAAGAAAGTGCTGTGGTGATTTTGGGAAAAAATTACAATGTGGAGAAACTATAGTTGAGATGAATGGCTCTTTGGCTGTAGAGAAGTTTCGTGATTTTTAAAACGGAATTTGGCTAAATAAACGTAACAGGCGGGATCGGATGGGATCGCCGAAGTGAAAAGAAGGGTAAAAAATGAAGCTGACTGAGCGGTAAAAAAGCATTTTTTTTTGAGTAAAGACAGGGTTTTGGGGGAAAACCGGGAACCAAGAATTTGGGCTTTTGGGGGGCTCCCCGAGTCAGCGGAAAAAACTCACCCTGGTGGAGTTTTAAAAACCATGTTCCGATTTGGGTGGGTCTTATCTTCTAGAACCCTTCGTCTTGGAAAGGGCACACCGCACTTTGGCGAGACCGAGGCCGGATCAGTGCAGAGCGGTAATCATTCGTTTTTCTCTATTTCAAGATCGGGAGTTTGTGTTTCAGGCAGCCAAAAAGCGTGCGATCACCTATGAAAACCACAAGATCTTCTTTGCACAAGATTTTTCAGCGGAAACCATGAAGACACGCAGTCCATTCAACGCTGTGAAGAAAAAGTTCATTGAGGCTGGATCCTTTAGGGGATTTCAATTACATCCTTGCAAGATGAGGATTCTTCACGAGGGGAAAATAATTATTTTCTCCACACCGGAAGAAGCTGAGGGTTTCCTATCGAATTAGGTCTGTAATTTAAATACGACCACAGAATATAGATAAGCGTACTGGACTTGAGGTCAAAAGGTGCAATATATATTTTTTTTTAATTTTCTTTATTTCGTTGTACAATATTTGCCTTTTTATGTACGTGGACTCTAATTATCATATCTGTTGGATACTTTTTGTTACGCAACAAGTGGACCGGTGCAATTTAATTTTTGGTATATGGTTGAGTTGTTTGGCGCTAGAGATAGTGAAATGCGGGGTTGTGGGGACGAACTGTTTGAGAAGGGCACCTTCACAGTTTTTGCCACTCATTGATGTGGATTGGTACTGCCCTTACATAGGTTGTTTAAGTAAGGGAAGGGGATGGGATTTCAAGGATTAAGGGGACTTGTTCTGATTGGTTCTTCTTTTTTTATTTATTTTTATTTAATTTTTTTACTTGTTTTTATTTGTATGTCACACTCAATATGGACATTTGTTATGTTCTTAAAGCATTATGGAAACTTCTAAATTGTCTGATTTGAGATGTACAAGTTGGAATGTCCGGGGAATTAATAAGTTAGCTAAATTGAAACAGGTTATGAACAGGCTTAAAAACTTGCATTCTAAAATAGTCTTTCTTCAGGAAGTTCATCTTACAATTTCTGAAATTAAAAATGTACGACGAATAGGCCTGTCACGATAACAAATTTTGCTGGACGATAAATTGTCCAAGAAATTATCGCGATAAACGATAATATTGTCGATCTGAGACCATTTTCATCTAGAATAATGATAATTGCATAATAATGCACATACACCTTTCAAAATTCAATAAACGTTTATTTCCAAAGACTATTTAACACTGAAAATGGCAGTGCATTAAAAAACATTCTAAATATCCACAATAACAATGAACAAAACAACCAAAAACAATAAAAGCAATGGACTCTCAGTCTCTGACTGGGTTTGCGTTATGTATCCACTGGATGTGCTAAAGAGAATGTCAACAAAACAGTCAGATAAAGTCAAACTTTATTAAGCGTTCTGACAACTCACTCCCGTGGTAAATTTGGAGTGCTGTCAGTACAGATAACAATGACAAAAACCGGTGTTGCCTACCTTATCCTCTTTTTAAAATGTGCACCTTAATGTGTCATTACAAGTGCACAGCCATGTGAGTGAACACGATGAACCTGACTGCAGTAAATGTGAAAGATATGAATAAAAATTATGTTTATTCAGCCAGCTCACATACCCGTATTTTCTTCCTGTTTTCGGTCTAAGTCCACAGTAGGCGATTGTCGAGTGTGCGCGCGTGATCATTGGTAACTAAACAACAGTGGAGAGAGACTCAGACTGTCAGCTGTCAGCCAATGACGGTGCTGTTCGGTGTTCTGAGAATATCAGCTCAAATGGATAGTTCATCCGAATCAGATGTTGAACACACGGAGGAGGTTTGATCGCGAGCGCGAGCTCAACAATCGACTACTGTGGACTTCGACCGAAAACAGGAAGTAAATACGGGTATGTGAGCTGGCTGAATAAAGAGATTATTCCTGCCTTCGTGAAAGCTCGGATCACAGTTGAGACTGATATATCAGCCCAGGCATCCACGATCCATTGGCAGATAGTGGCGTAAATCGCCCGGCGCTTTCTTCTCGTCTTGGTGAACGTGTTCACCATCCATATAAGGCGCTCCGGATTATAAGGCGTACTGTCGTTTTTTGAGAAAATTAAAGGCTTTTAAGTGCGCCTTATAGTGCGGAATATACGGTATGCAAATGAAATTATCGCGGCCGGAAAAATTATCGAGGTCATTTTTTTTTATCGTGCGATTAATCGATTTATCGACTATCGCGACAGGCCTAACGACGAAGATGGCCTAGTCAAGTTGTACACGCAACATATAATAATTATGCTTGAGGCGTTCTAATTCTTATACATAAGACCATTCCTTTTCAACTTACTAATATTATTCAAGATCCTCAAGGAAGGTTTGTTATCGCTCTGGGTAATATACTTTCTGTTGCATTAAATCTGGCTTGCATTTACGGACCTAATGAAGACAAACCCAAATTTTTTGAAAATTTCTTTTTAACTTTATCGTCTTTATATGGCCTAAACATAATAGGTGGGGACTTTATTTGTACTTTGGACCCTCTGGTAGATCGATCAACAAAAACCGATCCCCAAAAATACAATGTATAATGGACTTGAATTTGACAGAGATATGGAGGAAACTTAACCCAGGTAAATTGGAATACTCCTGTTATTCAGGGAAACATAAATCTAGATCACGTATTGATTATTTTTTAGTATCTCAAGAATTGGTATCAAAAACTCTTGGTATGACTGTATAGTTATAAGTGACCATTCGCCCATTTCTTTATCTATATTTTTTGACAAGCTTAACATATCTCCCACTAACTGGCGTCTACAGGTATGGTGGCTCCAAAATCCAGAGTTTGTTAAATATGTCGAAAAGAAGATTGATTTATTTATTTTGAAATTATTACTGATCAAACTAATGCATAATTTAGATGGGAAGCGTTTGAAGCATACATTAGAGGGGAAATTATTAGTTTCACAAGCACTAGAGGCAAGGCACAAAAGTCAGAATAAAATCATTAGAGATAGACATAAATAAGCAGGAGGATTATGGCAAACAAAAACAATTACTAGCTCTAAGAGCACAATACAATAAGCTTGCAAGTGATAAGGCAGCAAAAAGTCTACTGTGGTTAAATCAAGCTTTTTATGATCAGGGGGAAAAGGCCGGTAAATTGTTAGCATGGAGAATTAAAAAAATAGAATCTGAAAGAGCCATTAATGGCATAACCACACAATCCGGTGGGATCATAAATGATCCACAAGAGATTAATAATGCATTCAAAGACTTTTATCAATCATTGTATAGATCAGAATCTTCTGCTGATTTTGTGGATCGAGATGCTTTTTTTAAAGGTGCTCTAAGCGATGTCACGAGTTTTTAAGGCCAAAACATTTTTTGTCACATACAGCAAACATCTCCTCACTTACCGCTAGCTGCCTGTCCCCTGAACACACTGTAAAAAAACGCGATCTCTGCGGACACTCCAGGCTCCACAAACGGCTACAAAAACAAACTCTAGCGACCCGCTCTACGAAACATAACAAACTGTTCCAGCCAATAACCGACAAGAATGGTTTGGGGGTGGGTTTGAGGGGCTAGTGCGCGGATGAGGAGGAGGGAGGGTCTAGCTAGCCTCCGTTTTGTTTGACAATAGTTCGAATGTCAACAAGAAGTGATGTCACCCAGGATCGCTTAGAGAACCTTTAACCATCTTCAATTCCAAGTACTTACTGAGGAGGTTAGGAAGGAATTGGATAATGACATAACTGAACAAGAATTATTGCAAGCGATAAAAAGTGTAAAAATTCAGGTAAAGTTCCTGGGCCTGATGGCTTGCCTATAGAATTTTACAAAACATTTCAAAAGCAGTTGTTAACTCCGCTTTTGAATATGTTTAATGAATCATTTGATATGGGTAACCTACCTCCAACTTTAAGACTTGCTACAATAACTCTTATTTTAAAACCTGGTAAAGTGTCAACTGACTGCTCATCATATAGGCCAATTAGTCTCATGGGAGTGGATACAAAAATATTGTGTAAAGTTCTCGCTAAAAGACTAGATCCACACGTCACTTTTCTAGTCCACAATGATCAGAATGGATTTGTAAGGAGCCGACAGGGCTTTCATAACATTAACGAGATAATATATCAAGCCAAATAACCCTAGAAAGATCAACCCGTCAGGGCTGCCCTCTGTCCCCATTATTGTTTGTTCTGGCCATTGAGCCGCTAGCCATATCTATTCGAAATGAAGCAAATATATCAGGAATTACTATTGGAGACCAAGAACATAGAATATCGCTATACGCAGATGATGTGATACTTTTCTTGTCCAAATTATTAACTAGCATACCAGCAATATTAGAATTAATTAATAGGTTTGGTAAGTTTTCGGGATATAATATTAATGACACAAAATCTTCCATACTTTTCCTAAACAAGGAGGAAAGGAGTAACCCAGTCATAAGATTACCATTTTTTAATGCAAAAGAAGGATTTACATATCTTGGAGTTAAGATTACCCCCCAAATTATTACAATTGTTAAAGCAAATTATGATCTGCTAATGGGTGAAGTACGTGAATCAATTGAGAAATGGACAACAATGCCCATATCAATGATTGGCCGAATTAATATAATTAAGATGGTAACTCTGCCAAAATTTTCTATCTGTTTCAGTCACTCCCACTGCCACTGCCAAAAAATTTTTTTTAAGGAAATTAACAAGATTCTTTGTAGGTTTATCTGGAACAATAGGAAACCTAGACTTAGGCTTAGATTACTGTATCTTCCATATGACAGGGGTGGATTACAGATGCAGAGTTTACAGTGGTACTACTGGGCCGCTCAGCTTCGATGCGCTATGTTTTATTTCTGCACACAGTCTCCTCCAGCCTGGGTTTCTATTGAACAAACAATATCTAAGCTCCCATTTAGATTATACATATATTCATCAGATCCAAAGATCTTAAAAAAACAAACAACAAATCCTTTTCTAAAGAATACTATTGATATATGGTTCAAAGCTCACAAACATATTGGTGATACACCTTCTATTTCTCAGTTCTTTCCTATTTGGAGTAATGCACAGTTCACTCCGGGCAGGGCAGATGGTGGTTTTAAGGCTTGGGCTGGTAGAGGTGTGCAAAAAATTGGAGATTTATATGACAAAGGCATTTTGTTAACATTTAATGACCTAAGTCTGAAATATGCAATTCCTACATTTTTTTAAGTACTTACAATTGAAACATTTTATTTCATCAAAACATTGTGATGCTCTTCGGGAGCCACCGCTGTCCTGTTTGGAGAATATCATGATAAAGCATGGATATGGGAAATCCCAAATTTCTATATTATATGGTGCACTTATCTCACATGATAAGGAATCCAGTAAAGATAGAATGAGGGCTTGGAGTTTGGATATTAAAGAAAACATCGAGGAAACTGAGTGGTCAAAAGCATGCTTAAAAGCTCAAACACAAACGATTAATACAAGGATGAAGCTATTGCAACATAAATGGTTGATGAGGACATACATAACCCCTGAAATGCTTAACAAATGGTCCCCGGACATTCCAGACACATGTGTGAAATGTTTAACTGAGAAGGGAACGTTAATTCACTGTGTATGGGAGTGCCCTAAACTGGTAACTTTTTGGAAAATGGTTGTTTGTACTCTAAGTAACATCCCAAAAACTCAAATACCGTGCATTGCAAAACTTTGCATCTTGGGATATACCCAGATCATCTTTCTATCAATAATAATCAGAGGACTCTTATTGACTTTGGCCTCTTGCAGGCTAGGAGGATGATTGCTTTGAGTTGGAAAGAGACCGAAATATCTTCTGCAGATTCTTGGATCAAGGAGATGGCAATGTGTGTTACTTAAGAGAAATTAACGTACATTACAAGAGGTAAAGCACAGCAATTTGAAGAGATGTGGGCACCTTTAATTGATTTCCTTAAGAAATAGGAGGGTGCATATATTAATGTTTTAAGTGTGACATATTTTAGTTCGGTTTTGTTTTATTTTAATCGCTGCTGCTCTGATTAATATATTTGGAATGTTTTTGTAACTTATTTTTCTTTTGGTGATATAATTTTTGTTATTTGGTTACTGTTTGTTTTATTGGAAAATCAATAAAAAAACATTGTTGAAAAAAAAAACAATGAATGGAAGAAAGGATACTAGTCTAGTTTTCTAAAATTGCAGGATTTAAAGTGGGATACTTATGGAGTTGTGTTATCCAAGCCTGCATAAATGCTGTCGGAAATGTACCAGTGTGAAGATAGGTATAGATGATGTGAGTGAGGTAGGCACAACTGAAGAAGAAATGGCTTGAAGATGAAATGAGTGTGGATTGGAGGTGTTGGCAAGGGCTGGCCTGGATGAAAGGGGGCTGTGTCCCAATGTGAAGGCTGCGTCCTCCGAAGGCCGCATTTGAAGGCCGCTTGGCCGCATTTGAAGGCCGCTTGCGTCACAGCGGCGCGACGAAGGCTGTCCCAATTCAAAGGCTGCATCCTCGAAGGCCGCATTTGAAGGCCGATTGCGTCACCACGGCGAGATGAAGGCTGTCCCAATTCAATTCCGCGTCCTTCGAAGGCCGTATTCGAAGGCCGGTTGCGTCATCAAGGCGCGACGAAGGCTACCCTGATTCAAAAGCGACGCCAAATGCACCCTTCGTTTCCCTGTGAAAGGAAGGATACATAAATGGATCCTTAGTGGCCTATCCTACCCTGATCCTACCCCATAATTCATTGCGCGCCGGTGACGACAGCACTTTTAGTGCAGCATTTGGTGTGTAGCCTACAGTTCAAGTTCAAATGTTGGTGTTCAACTTTGCGTTTTAAAAATACAACAACCGTTCATTTTTCGTTGTTCAATTATGGGTTAAAAAATGAAAAACGAATGGATGCAAATTTACATGGATTATCAAACTAAAGATAATTTAGTGATAGTTGTCACTTTTTTAGTGATAGTTTTTAGATTAAAGTCTTTGATTTTACTAGTATTTTGATTGACTATCAAACTTTTCTACAAATACATTATTTGAAATATTTAATAATAGGTAGGCTACTTAATTCCGTCCATTCGTTTTTCTTTTTTTAACCCTTAATTGAAAAACTAAAAATGAACGGTTGTTGTTGTATTTTTAAAAGGCAAGGTTGAACACCAACATTTGAACTGTAGGCTACAGAAATGCTGAGCAAAAAAATATATATATATGACTTTTTGCCCCTTTATTAAACATTTAAAATATTCACAAATTACTATGGAAAAAATGTCGATTAGACAGGCCAGATTAGAACCTGTAAATTATATTTTTCCCGCAGTGCTGAATGAGAAGAGCCATGTCTCTGGAACCATGATTTATGATAATAATTGTGTCTGAATAAATAATGTGGCATTTTAATTGTTCGTTTAAAAGTGAACATTTCAAGCTTTAGGCTAGGTATTTTGTTTCAGTTCATTTTTGAGACGAGCTCGAGTTCACGGAGATCATGAAAGCGTGATTGATTGTTTTATTTTCTTTTACAAAAGCACAACGTTTTCTTATGTGAGTTTGGACAAATAAAAGTAGTTGCGAATGATGTATTCTTTTCTGTATGATCAGAAATTATAGTATAATAGTATTTTTCAAGTTGTTTCCACGGTTGATAGGAAAATGCAGGTGTTCACGGCCGCGCCTCAGTGCCATGCAGTGCGCACTCACACACACACTTGCGTCAAAATCTTGTTTATTTGTGATAATATTAGCCCTGTATTATGACTGACATTTGACGAATTTCTTTGTTCCTTTTTTTGGAAAAAAGCGCATTCTAAATGTGTAACCTAAATGTAGGCTAATAATATTATTATCATTTGCGTTGAGTTTATAAGACAGTAGGCTAATATGTTAATCATAAAATAATTTATGAATGTTGTATTTTTATATAACCTAACCTTGTGTTTGTGTTATATTTCTTTTTTTGCTTATTCTATTATACTGAGCTTTTTCCTCCTATAAAATTTGACTTTAAAGACAAAATAATGCATGGCCTAAATGTCGTTTTTTTAGAAAATTCAAGAAATATTAGGTTTAAACATAATTAAATGCACCCTGCATAAACAGGAGGTCAGGTTGGCACAGACTGGGGGAGAGGCCACAAATCCGTGAGTTTACAAACCCTTGGGAACGGATTGGAAAACCCGAGTACCGTAAATAAATTCACCATGGTCCATTAATATACATAAAAAAAATAGGTAACACTTTATTTGAAGGGGTGTGCATAAGACTGACATGACACTGTCATAAACATGACATAACACCTGTCATGAACATGAAGGAGTCTTTATGAATGTTTATGACTGTTGTCATTAAGTGTCATTCGGTAAATTATGACACTTTTAATGCAAAGTTGACATTGTTTAAAATGTCTTTGTTATGACAACTTGACATTAACAAAGACAAAAATGTCTTTGTTATGACAACTTGACATTACCCAAGACAAAAATGTCTTGATTATGACAACTTGACATTAACAAAGACGGAAATGTCTTTGTTATGACAACTTAATATTAACCAAGAAATCATAACCTGTCAACCTGTCACAAATATGTCATAACAGGTCTAATTATCAAACTTCAAGCATTTTGCAGTGTAATAACCCTTAATGACATCTTTATAACTAGTACAATGTGTTCCACTTTACTTGAGGACAGGTAATATTCATGACACAGTTATAATGGTGTCATGACGGCCAAAGTTGTGACAGGTTGACAGGTTATGATTTCTCGGTTAATGTCAAGTTGTCATAACAGAGACATTTCCGTCTTTGTTAATGTCAAGTTGTCATAATCAAGACATTTTTGTCTTGGTAATGTCAAGTTGTCATAAAAAGACATTTTAAACAATGTCAACTTTGCATTGAAAGTGTCATAATTTACCGAATGACACTTAATGACAACAGTCATAAACATTCATAAAAGACTCCTTCATGTTTATGACAGGTGTTATGTCATGTTTATGACAGTGTCATCAGTCCTTATGCACACCCCTTCAAATAAAGTGTTACCAAAAAAGAATACAATAGCCTTGAACTTTATTATATATATATATATATGCCTAATGTGTTTTCTTTTCTTTTCATATATTTCATTACATTATTTACGTAAATTAACGCCCAATATTTGAACAGTTTAAAGTGTAATCCGGCAATTCAGTCAGTAGGCTACGCAGCCTCTGAATTCGACGAAGTAAACCAGCATGGCCATGGTTTTGGCTAAAGCCTGGTTCACACGGCAGGATAATTAGGCCGATTTTAGCCCCGATTTACCCCTCCCGACAATCTTAAGGATGCTCCGATATCGTAAAATAATCTGATCAGATATTCCTGCCGTGTGTGGTGTGTTAAGAGTGCTCTCGTCTGCTCGGAAGGACGTCTGGACCGCTCCGATCTCAAATCGGGGATATCCAACATGTTGGATTGTTTTGGCCCGATTTCTCCTCGTGTGTGGTGTCCCTCGAGGACGAACGAGCACGCAGCCTGTGGACTGTGGCGTGTAGCCAATCAGAAAGCGAGGTGACGAGGCGCAGAGGAAGACAAACAAATAAAATCAAAACATCCGGCGGCATGGCGCACCAGAGAGTCCGGTGGATGTTTTCTCTAATAGTTTAAACTATCGCCACTGGATCCTCTGTGTCCGCCATAATAGTTTACTCTGAAGTCACGTTTGATCTCGAGGGATTACGCGAGATTTTCCGTCTGACCTGGGAATGCTCGGGAGTCAAATCGGTTCGTGTGTGATGTGTTGATTTTGCCGTGTGGCTGCGCACCACACACGGCACGACCAAAACTGTTAGACCCGTGATTTTTTTATCGCCGTGTGTGGGGTCTCTCAGGTTTGGAAAATCGGCCGACAATTTTAAAATCGTCCCGTGTGAACCAGGCTTAAGCCGAAAATACATGAGTGAAACATCCTCACATGTCCTCCAGTAAAATATAAAACATAAAAATGACAATAGCCAATTCTGGCTCCATAGCTGTTTACTCAATTATATAAAATGAATGATCAGGAGGGCAGCTGTATTCTCGCACTGTTGCTAGGCGCCAGGAGTGGTAATCGGGAACACCTGGATGCGCAATTAGGAAATCCTACGAAGGCTACATGGTGCGTCCTTCGAAGGACGAATAGGCTGCATCCTCCGAAGTCCACGGCCTTCGGAGGATGAAGCCTTCACATTGGGACACAGCTGATGTTGAAATATGACTGACAGTAGAATCCACTTCTGACGTGATCTACATTATTCCTTCTTTGTTGTCTTACATAAAGCATTGCTTGTGAGTATTTTATGTTTAATATGAGTCTTGAAAACAATATTTGTGAACATTTTTGTTAAACAAGATTATATTTGATAGTTTTTAGTTTTGATGAATGTTAGCCGACCTTTGCATAAATACATGTGAACATACATTAGAATGCATGCTGTTTATTTGTTTCTTTTTGTAGTTTCACTCTGTCGATTATTGAAGGATACGTCATTAAAAGGACATTACAACTGTCAATTGTCGAGGAGTTTATCTATCTGCATAGCTGTATCTGAGTCTAACAGTGAGGGCAGAATAGTGAAAAAGCACCTATCTACGTGACAACAAGTGGATGTTACATCAGCCTCAGCATAATCAACTATGTCTGAAGAAGGGAGAAAAAGCTCAGAGTCTGTCTGCTCCAAGAAATCGCATCACTCCAAGAGCTCTAAAGGTTCAGTTAAATCAGCTGCCAGTATAGCCGCTCTCAATGCTCGAGCCAAAGCTGAAGCAGCTCGTACAAGAGCAGAATTTGCAAAAATGGAAATTGAAATGAAAGTTAAGAAAGCGGAGCTTAAAGTAGAAGAGGTGCGCCTGGATGCCACACTACAAGCACTACAACAGCAATGTGATGCAGAAGCCGCACAAGCTGAGGCGTTTGTCTTTGAGAAAGCGGCCACTGATCTCGAAGAAGAATCTGCATCGGGGTCCGTGAAGGTAGATTCCACAGAACGTACTCGCGACTATATAAAACATCAAATAATCAAATACTCTAGCAACAACTGTCCCATATGAGCCACCAAAACAAGAACTAGGCCAGTCTACGGACACAGAGTACGTCCAACGACCCCCGAGTGCAGACAAACGTAAAGATGTTCCCCAACTTTCCCAAAACATTCCTGTGCGGAAACTTTCATTTGGAGCATTACTGACACATCAAAGTACGGGATACACTCCACAACATGGCAATATGACTGATATAGCCAGGTTTCTAGCACGACGTGATTTGCTCACTGGCGGCCTCAGAAAGTTCAGTGACAAGCCAGGTGACTATTGGGGATGGAAATCTTCATTTAACAATGTTATTGATGATTTGAACCTGTCTGCTAGCGAAGAATTTGACTTATTGATCAAATGGCTCGGAGCAGAGTCCGTTCAATATGCAAAACGTCTGAGAGCAGTGTATATTAACAGACCCTCTGAAGGATTGAGCAAAGTATGGGAAAGACTGGACGAGTGCTACGGCTCCCCCGAAAGCCCTGGAGAAGGCGCTACTCGACAGACTTGAGTGTTTTCCGAGAATCTCCAACAAAGACCCATACCTCTTGAGAGAACTTCAAGATCTTCTCCTAGAGATAGAGGCTGCAAAGGACGAAGGCTATATCCCAGGCCTACTGTACCTCGACACTGCAAGGGGGATTCATCCTGTTGTGGAGAAGTTACCCTTCGGTATGCAAGAAAAGTGGATGACGTATGGGTCTAAATACAAGGAGGAGCATTCTGTATCGTTTCCACCATTCTCAGCATTTGTCACCTTCATTAGCAGGGAATCAAAAATGTGCAACGACCCAAGCTTTAAGCATTCAGTGCAACCCGGTCTTGTACCCATTAAAATGAGGTTTCAGGACAAGAAGAGTAAGAGAGAAGCAATCTCAGTCATTCGGACCGAAGTGGTCAGCACTGAGCCAAATCCAACTGCAGGAACAAACATCCATGACCCAAATAAAGAATGCCCAATCCACAAAAAACCTCATGCGCTTAAAAAATGCAGAGCTTTCAGAGAAATGCCTTTTGAGGAGCGTAAGGTCTATTTGAAGAGGAATCTGATATGTTTCCGATGTTGTGCATCCACTAATCATCAGGCAAAAATATGTAAAGCCGAGACCTTTTGTGCAGAATGTAACTCCAACTCACACATTACTGCTCTTCATCCTGGTCCTGCACCTTGGGCAACCACCACAGAGCCTGCTTCCGACAACGGCGGGGAGTGCAATATAGCTTTACCTACGGCCACGTCTTCATGTACGCAAGTCTGTGGGAGTGAAGTTGAAAGTCACTCATGTGGCAAGATCAGTCCTGTATTCATATATCCACAGGGCTCCCCTGAGAAGAAACTCAAAACCCTACGCTATTTTGGACGATCAAAGCAACAGGTCACTTGCCAGATCTTCAATCTTTGATACATTTGGCATCACCAAAGGCTGCTTCCCATACAAACTGAGAACCTGTGCAGGCCTTGAGGAAGCTACGGGGAGGAGAGCATACAACTTCATCGTCAAATCTGTTGATAGCAAGTCACGCCTAAAGCTCCAAACACTTATCGAATGTGACATGCTGCCGGACAATCGCAATGAGATTCCTAGACCTGAAGCTGCTCATAACCATTCCCACCTCCAAGACATTGCATCCGACATTCCAGTTGTTGATCCTGACGCTAAGATCCTGCTTCTCATTGGTAGGGATGTTATTCAAGCACACAAAGTTCTTGACCAACGCAATGGACCCCCAAATGCACCCTTTGCTCAGAAGCTAGCTCTAGGATGGGTGATTATTGGAAACATTTGTTTGGGTGGAGCTCACAAACCCGTACAGGCAAGCGTTTTCAAGACGAACATTTTGGACAATGGTCGCCCGAGTCACTTTCTTCCATGCAAAAACTTCATCCAAGTAAAGGAACGCATCATCCCACAAAGCCACAATAAGGTCAGTTTCCCTAACCATATTAAGGACACGTCCATCGGAGAAACCGTGTTCCAAGAAACAAGTTTGGATGAGAGACCAGGTTACTCTCTAGAAGAAACAGCCTTCATGCAGATAATGAATAAGGAAGTCTATCAGGACAATACAAATAGTTGGGTTGCTCCGCTGCCCTTTCGTTCACCTAGGCCACGCCTTTTCAACAACAAGCATCAAGCCGTCCAGCGCCTAGCTTCAGTTCGTCATATGCTGAACAAACGTCCTCACATGAAAAGTCACTTCCAGGAATTCATGCAAACCCTTTTTGACAACGGCCATGCGGAAATAGCGCCACCCCTTACTGGACAAGAAGAGTGTTAGTACCTTCCCTTCTTCGGAGTGTATCACCCCCGCAAGCTGGACCAAATAAGGGTTGTCTTCGACTCTAGCGTGCGATATGAAGGAGTGTCCCTCAATGACGTCCTTCTTACCGGTCCGAATCTCAACAACAGCCTGCTGGGAGTGCTCATGCGGCTCCGTGAAGAGAAGGTAGCTGTAACAGCTGATATTAAGCAAATGTTCCACTGCTTTGAGGTCAGGGAGGACCATCGGAACTTTTTGCGTTTTCTCTGGCACCAGAATAACGACATGGAACAACCAATCGTGGAGTACCGAATGACAGTACACGTCTTCGGCAACAGCCCATCGCCTGCAGTAGCAACCTATGGACTCAGGAGGGCATCAGAAGATCAAGAGAAAAGAGACAATACAACAAAACATCTTGTGGAACGTCATTTTTATGTCGATGACGGGCTTGTCTCCTTGCCATCAAGTACCGAGGCAATCTCTGTCATTCAAAAGGCTCAAGAAACCTTGGCCTCATCTAACTTGAGGCTGCATAAGATCGCCTCTAATGACATCACAGTAATGAAAGCATTCTCCAAGAAGGATCTCGCAAAGGGTCTGAAAGATCTCGACCTAGGAGCAGACAGTCCACCAATGCAAAGGAGTCTTGGAATAAGCTGGGACATTGCAACAGATGAGTTCACCTTCCAAGTGTCTTCCGCTGAGAAGCCCTACACTCGTAGAGGGGTACTATCAATCATTAACAGCTTGTACGACCCTCTAGGCTTCGCAGCTCCGGTCAGCATCAAAGGCAGGGCCCTTTTGAGAGAGCTTTCAACAGATGCAGGTGAATGGGACGACCCACTTCCAGAACGAATGCGAGAAGAATGGAGTACATGGAAGGAATCCCTGAAGCATCTTGAACAAGTGCGAATACCAAGAATTTATTCCATTGTACAAGGTTCTTCACAGACAGCAAGGTAGTACTTGGATACATACAAAATGAATCCAGACGATTCTATGTCTACGTGTGTAACCGAGTTCAAAGGATTAGAAAATCATCCAGCCGAGAACAATGGAACTACGTGCAGACAGATTTAAACCCAGCGGATGTAGCTTCCAGGTCCATTCCAGCATACACCCTGATGTCCAGCATGTGGCTAAAAGGACCAGATTTCCTGCTACACGCAAAAGAGACCAAGGGCTGTTTTGAGTTACTCAGTCCAGACTCTGACCCTGAGATTCGCCCTACCGTGACGGCCTTTGCAACTCGTCTCACACTCTTTCCTAGATCCAAGTCGCTTTGAGTCCTTCTCAACTTGGACATCACTGCTTAGAGCAATAGCAAGACTCATTCATATCACCAGATGGTACAAGGGAAATGCTTATGGAAGCAAGTGTCAAGGTTGGCATATTTGCAAATGTATCACCCCAGAGGACTATGGGAAAGCAAAAAGCGTTATTCTGAGCTGTCTCCAACACAAGACTTATCCTGAAGTCTTTGCATGCATCGAAAGAGAAAGAGAGCCCAGAAAGAGATACCAAAGCAAAATCCACTGCCTTAGAGTTGGAGGTCGTCTTTTACAAGCTGACATGCAAAATGATGAAGCACATCCTTTCATCATCCCAGGAAAGCACCACGTGAGTACACTACTGGTACGGCATTATCACCAACAAGTACAGCATCAGGGACGCCATTTCACAGAGGGCGCTGTAAGAACAGCCGGATTATGGATTGTTGGTGGAAAACATTGCATCAGCACCATCATTCACCACTGTGTCAAATGTCGCAAACTGAGATGGAACACAGAAACCCAAAAGATGTCTGACCTACCAATTGATCGCGTAACTGTCTGCCCACCATTTACTTACGTTGGTGTCGATGTCTTCGGACCCTGGACTATCAGTTCTCGTCGAACCCGTGGAGGTCTTGCCAATAGTAAGCACTGGGCCGTCTTTTTTTACCTGCTTGGGTACCAGGGCTGCGTTCCAGTCCACTTTTAGACACGCACTTGCGAACTTCCCTAAGCACTTCCCCTCGGGGAATCCCTGCCGCCATTTTGAAGTGTGTTCCACTTCGTGAAGTGCACGAGGGAAGTTTATATGGATAGACACTTGTTCCCTCGATTTAGACCGAGGGAGCTAGTCTAATTCATATGTACACTTCAGGCACCATATGTCCCACAATGCAGTACGATTGTGATGTCACCACAGATCTCGTCTAATCACAACCACAACAAACAACTCTATGATATATTAATTATATGTTTTTAATGTAAAACAACCCAAACACACCTATATACATTTGGATGCTGCACTAAACAAATTCTTAAAGTGAACATTGTTTTAAATAATAAATCAACTCCATAACTGATTCCAAGTGATCAAGGGCTTAGGACGTTCCAGTTCAGCCCATTGCAGTTTCCGCCAGAAGTGGGCACTCGTGCATCGTAAGCAATGAAGTACATCCGAGTGAACGAGACGGAGGGAAGTTAGCGAGTGAAGGGCATGTCAATTTTGGACTGGAACGCAGCCCAGGGCCATCCATGTCGAGGTAATCGAGTCAATGGAGTCATCCGGTTTCATCAACGCCTTACGACGGTTTATCTCCATTCGTGGACCAGTAAAGCAACTCAGGTCTGATTGCGGAACCAACTTCCTGGGTGCATGCAAGGAGCTTGGTATAACCTCAAACCAGTGTGACAACCCGGAGATACAAGATTTCTTGGATAAGAGCGAATGCACTTGGGTCTTTAACCCACCTCATGCCCCTTACATGGGAGGAAGTTGGGAGCGCATGATTGGGATTGTGAAGCGTATTCTCGACTCAATGTTAACTACCAACTCAGTTCAGCTGCTGACCCACGAAGTTCTCGTAACCCTTCTTGCAAAAGTAACCGCCATTGTGAACTCTCGACCTCTCATTCCTGTCTCATCTGATCCCGACTGTCCCTTTATTCTTACACCTGCTACACTCCTCACCCAGAAGACTGGATCTCCACCTATCCCTCCTGGAAGCTTTGGCAAGTCAGACTTGTACGGACGCCAGTGGAGACAGGTGCAGCATCTTTCTAATGTCTTTTGGCACCGCTGGAGAACTCAATACTTGCCAACGTTGCAAGATCGAAGAAAATGGCAGACGAACAGGCCAAATCTACAAGTAGGAGATCTTGTACTTCTCAAAGACAACCAAGCCAAAAGATGCCAATGGCCCATGGGAGTTGTGATCAATACCTTTCCCAGCCGAGATGGAAAAGTCAGGAAAGTAGAGATAAAAGTTGCTTCTGGGGGTACGTGCAAATCTTTCTTGAGACCAGTTACAGAGACTGTACTTCTGCTGCGCAACTCCAATGAATGTAGCCAACGGTCCAAGAATTAAGGGTGACATCCTATGGACATCAGGCGGGGAGTGTGCTGGAGTAGTTTTCTCTCCCTCCAGCAGGAGGCGTTGTAGTTGTTACAAGTGTTATGTTTAACCTTTACTAGCATGAGAGTAAGAAATACAGCAGTCAATGTTGAAATATGACTGACAGCAGAATCCACTTCTGTAACTGGTCTCAAGAAAGATTTGCACGTACCCCCAGAAGCAACTTTTATCTCTACTTTCCTGACTTTTCCATCTCGGCTGGGAAAGGTATTGATCACAACTCCCATGGGCCATTGGCATCTTTTGGCTTGGTTGTCTTTGAGAAGTACAAGATCTCCTACTTATAGATTTGGCCTGTTCGTCTGCCATTTTCTTCGATCTTGCAACGTTGGCAAGTATTGAGTTCTCCAGCGGTGCCAAAAGACATTAGAAAGATGCTGCACCTGTCTCCACTGGCGTCCGTACAAGTCTGACTTGCCAAAGCTTCCAGGAGGGATAGGTGGAGATCCAGTCTTCTGGGTGAGGAGTGTAGCAGGTGTAAGAATAAAGGGACAGTCGGGATCAGATGAGACAGGAATGAGAGGTCGAGAGTTCACAATGGCGGTTACTTTTGCAAGAAGGGTTACGAGAACTTCGTGGGTCAGCAGCTGAACTGAGTTGGTAGTTAACATTGAGTTGAGAATACGCTTCACAATCCCAATCATGCGCTCCCAACTTCCTCCCATGTAAGGAACAGGCCAGACGAACAGGCCAAATCTACAAGTAGGAGATCTTGTACTTCTCAAAGACAACCAAGCCAAAAGATGCCAATGGCCCATGGGAGTTGTGATCAATACCTTTCCCAGCCGAGATGGAAAAGTCAGGAAAGTAGAGATAAAAGTTGCTTCTGGGGTACGTGCAAATCTTTCTTGAGACCAGTTACAGAGACTGTACTTCTGCTGCGCAACTCCAATGAATGTAGCCAACGGTCCAAGAATTAAGGGTGACATCCTATGGACATCAGGCGGGGAGTGTGCTGGAGTAGTTTTCTCTCCCTCCAGCAGGAGGCGTTGTAGTTGTTACAAGTGTTATGTTTAACCTTTACTAGCATGAGAGTAAGAAATACAGCAGTCAATGTTGAAATATGACTGACAGCAGAATCCACTTCTGACGTGATCTACATTATTCCTTCTTTGTTGTCTTACAGAAAGCATTGCTTGTAAGTATTTTATGTTTAATATGAGTCTTGAAAACAATATTTGTGAACATTTTTGTTAAACAAGATTATAATTGATAGTTTTTAGTTTTGATGAATGTTAGCCGGACTTTGCATAAATACATGTGAACATACATTAGAATACATGCTGTTTATTTGTTTCTTTTTGTAGTTTCACTCTGTCGATTATTGAAGGATACGTCATTAAAAGGACATTACAACTGTCAATTGTCGAGGAGTTTATCTATCTGCATAGCTGTATCTGAGTCTAACAGTGAGGGCAGAATAATTTTTATCCAGACATCAATGGCTTATTGATCATTATAGGTGTTATCAATAATTTAGTAGTTGTTGCAGTTTGAGTTGAGAAAAATTCACATTTCAGCATTATCACTAATCTGTGTGTGCATTTTCCTTGAGAACCAAGCAAGTTGTCTCATGAAACCATTTGTTTTTTTTATATAGCAATCACAATATTGACCTCAATAAACGCAATATGACATTTTCCCCAAATCGTGCAGCCCTAGGTCTAACATATTTGTAACACTGAGTCGACTTTGCAGCCTTAGCTAAATGAAGTATACATGATGATCTAGATGTCATCTCTCTGCTGTATAATTTCAACGGCATCACCATTGATTCCTTGTGATAATAATAAATCTAGAGTATGATTACGACAATGAGTAGGTCCTGACACGTGTTGTCTAACTCCAATAGAGTGCAGAATGTCTTTAAATGCCAATTCCAATGCATCTTTTTCATTATCTACATGTATATTAAAATCACAAACAATTAGGACTTTATCTGCAGCCAGTACTAACTCAGCAAATTATTTGATAAAGTCTGTATGGTGCACTGGCGGCCTCTATAGAGGGAATGCGCGTGACGTCACCGCCACCCGGAGTGATTGCGGTCACGCCCACTGAGTGGCAAAAAGACTGAACGCAGCATTGTTTTTCAGCGTGAATGCAGTGAAAACCACAAAAAACACATCTAAAATGGGAAAGAGCTTTGCGATTGACTGTACAACTACATTTGACAAGAAATCTGAGGTATATTTTTACAGACTGCCAAAAGCTACATAACAGAGAAGCAAATGGATCGATGCAATTCATAGAAACAACAGACTCCAGGCAGAGAAAAGTGGATTTGCAGTTATCATTGAGCACGTTTACATGCACACCAGTAACCATAACAACGCAAGTAAACCGCGGCATGTTTACATGACTTTATTAATAAATCAGGCCATGACTCTATGTAACGACAAAACCATCATTTGCACATCTGACTTTGAGTATTTCATTTGTTATGTCGGTTGTTGTTAAATAAAGCTTGCAACATGTCGGCGGGAAACTTACAGCTTGTATATTATCCTATCATGCAGTTACAGATGCAGCGTTTTGACTGAACCACTTCTACTTCTGCTGCACGAGATGAGAGGACATTTTTATAATGTTCTGTGTCATGAAAGAGTCTGCGTTTGTGATATATTTTCTTCATCCTTTCCTGAAAAAAGCTCTGTCTGGATGTGTTTAAATCTGCACTAAGGATGTGTTTCTGTCACATTTCACACAAGCACACTTCAATAAGCCGACAGAAAGGGGGTAATGCGTTTAGACCTACCTATATTGTATTTATGAAGCGTTCACAGACAAATTTACTTTGACACGTAATTCCCCGGCGTCGAAATCAGGCGCATATAAATGTCATGAAATATCCATGGATCACTGGATCTTTGGTAGGCCTAAATTGTAAGGAACAACACTTAAATCGAGTCCAACCATTAAGCGACAACACTTGTGGGGGTGGACTCATTTAAAGTAATGTAATTGTCTGGTTTTAGACAGATTTCTGTCAAACACAGCACATCTAGGTTATAATCTGTAATCATATAATCAACAATAAGTGCTTTTGAAGTAAGGGATTGAATATTCAGCAACCCGAGCTATATCATTTGTTCATCTGTATTATATCTGTTTTTTATTTGTTGAACATCAATTAAATTTTTACACATAAATGGGTTTAGGAATTTTTTGTATGTCCTAATTTGGTGAAAGAATTCGGTGATACGTAATTCGGTGATATCTAGGTGAAAGAGTCTCTATGTCATGGGATTTATCTGACTAGAGAGCTAGCAGACGGTAGATTTAGCCATTCTGTCTGCTTCCTGACCTGAGCCCCAGATTGTCATGTTTGAGCTCTAAGACTATGTGCCATATTGCTAGAGAGAAGAGCAGCACCATCCCAGGAGGGTTTAATACCATCTCTTTTCAACAGGTCAGGTCTGCCCCAAAAACTTTTCCGATTGTCTATGAACCCTATATTATTTTGTGGACAATAGGAAAATAAAGTAATGAACTATGGGACATTGGGAACGTATGCAGGTTGTTAGGATTGCGCTGCCTCTAATGTGTGACACATGATTTACGAGTGTTAGTAATAGTAGGCATTTGAAAACACATAGTGAAGACAGGTCACAAAAACAAAAAGATGAGTACAAACTGTAGAAATGAGTAAGGGAAAAATTCTCAAGTGCCTTGTCGGTGACCTTGCTGGTCTTTACACTTTTCGGTCTTCACACGATGAGGGCTTCATACAAGGGCTTACATGACCTTGTATGAAGGTTATGTAGGTATACAAACAGGCCATGGTATACAAACCAATTATATACCTGCCTGATAAGTCTTTATTGAATTCAGCTGGACACGCCTTACTATTTAACAAAACTGTAGATTTGAAAATCCTGCTTCCCCCTATTATTGTTGAATCACGGAAGCTACACCAGTTACTTTTGCCAAAATATTTCTATTTATTATGTATCATGTGTCAGACAGAGAGAAACACTGATTTCTCTGTTCCATCTTCTCATCCCATCATGCTAGCTGTAAATGGTTTCTCTGGGTTTCTCCTTCCTTTCCCCCATCATCTCTGTGCTTCTCCTTCCTCTCACCCATCATGCCTTTATGTTTCTCTAAGGTGGTACAATAAGATTGAGCTTATATATATCACAGAGAGACTTACAACTTCCTTGTAAGGTAGCAAAACATTTAGCTTATGTTTAAAATGAAATGTATACCTAATGCACAATAAACTATTCCTCAGTGTATACATTAGTGGTATACAAATGGTACATTTGCATCAGTTGAAACATTCCTTTTCTTGCAAAGTGCATACCAACTGTACACATTTGAAGTATAATCATCATTGGAACATCTCTGCTAAGTGAACATTGCATTTTTGCCGCTTAGCACACATGTACAAACATAGTCTGACTTCACAAAATACATTATGAAATTATGAAAATGAATAAAGAAAACTAAAACTAAAAAATAACATTAAACAACTAACTTAAGTCTTCAAAAACAAAAGGGCTTGAGTAGCTCAACAAAGCTGAAAAGCCACACGACACAGCCCGAGAACAAGTGCGACTTCAGCACGTGTTATCGTCAGTGATGGGCAGTAACGCGTTAGAAGTAACGCGTTACTGTAATCAAATTACTTTTTTTGAGTAACGAGTAAAGTAAGGGATTACAATTGCAAAAAGAGTAATTAGATTACAGTTACTTCCCCGTAAGCAGGCTGCGTTACTGCGTTAGTTAACCGTCATTTTGTTTCGTGAGACTGTCTCGTGCGTGAGTGACAATGACATATGAGCGCCGCGACGACAGTGGTAAACACCGAAGTGCGGAGAGAGACACGCATTTGATTGGTCTCACACGCCACACCCCGATTTCTCACGCTGAACTGTCAACCCGGTCGGTCAAATGCCTCAAAGATGAGTTTATCTACAGATCTACCTGTTGAGCCACTCATGATCGACTAGATATACCACAAATTAGTTAAAATCTCCTGGAATCTAGAGAGCGAGCCTGCATACGAGACAGAGACCGCGTAGCGCTCGTGCACGGAGAGGGAGAGCGAGCGAGAGATCTTGCGTGTGCAGAGAGCATCCTGATCTAGAAACAGGACCCCCGTTGGAGAATGTCAAAATCCCACCTCAAATCTGAGCAAGCACCTAGCAAGCCGGCACAGGAATGTGAAACTTACTGGGAAAAAACCCTGAACCCCCAACTGACATGACATGGCTGTTTTGGTAAACTCATTTTTACTCCTCTCTGCACTTTACTGTTAAAAGACGTAAGTGTTAATAATTTAGAATACAGTCAGGAGAGACTTTAATTTTAATTATTTTATTGCTGTATTTTATTTACATCTATTCGAATGAAGGATTTTACAAAAAAAATATATATTTTTTATATGCTGGAATATGCAGAAATGTAAGTTAACAGAAGAAGGACTTTCTTCATTTCATTAAAATATGGTGGAATGTGCAGAAAATAGGTTTAAATGTTCAACAATTTTCTTCAAGTCTGAGACTGCATCAAGCAAAAATTTTATGAAATGCAACAATGTGCATAAAGTAAAAATATTGAAACTAAGAAAACAAGTTTAAAAAAAAAGAGTGTTTCATTTGATTAAATTTTAGATGATGGAATATGCAGAAAGAATATAATTAGGCTGAAAGGTCTATTGCTTTATAGCGTATTCAGGTCGTGCATCATGTTTTTGAAAAGTAACTTAGTAAAGTAACTAGTAAAGTAACTAATTACTTTTGAAAATAAGTAATCAGTAAAGTAACTGGATTACTTTCTTGGAGAAGTAATCAGTAATCAGTAACTAATTACTATTTCCAAGTAACTTGACCAACACTGGTTATCGTGTTTCCTAGCAACGACAACTGCGCTAAAATCAAATGCGAAAAGAAACAAACACACTTACATGTTGATGTCCACTTTTGTTGCTTGACTACTTGTCTTAATGAGTATTTGCTAACACTGCCGTTGGACATGACTTACTATTTAACCAAACAAAAGGGCTATACTAGCTCAGCAAAACTGAAAAGTCGCACGGCATGAGAACAAATGCGACTTCATCATGTGTTATCACAGTAAACAAGAGTAAACAATGTTTCCTAGCAATGGCACCTGCGCTAAAATCTATACATCTGAAAAGCTGCTATACATTATGCAAAAAGCAGTTTGGCAAATGAGTAAAATGTCCAAATACTCAGTAATACAGTAAGCAGATAAAGCCCAGATGACACACTTCTGCTCCATCTGACTAGTGGACACTTCAATATTCCATAATTCAACATGAACTGAGGACCCAGCAGATTTGGAAAGGATATTCACAATAGAAAAAATGTGTACATTGAATGCTTGTTGAAATTTTTTTGTTCATTTTGGTCTTGTTTGGGTGTTTTGAACTTCATTCACTTAATTTACTTAATTCAAGAGAGAAAAGGGAGGAAGTGAGAGAGTGATAAAGAGAGCTAAAGGGAGCGAGTGTGTTCCATAATGATGTAAATGCAGAAGGATCCCCACGCAGGGAGTCCCCCACACAGCTCTGTCTCTCACGATGTCTGGCAAAAAAGTAATCTACCTTATATAAACACACACACACACACACACACACACACACACACACACACACACACACACACACACACACACACACACACACACACACACACACACACACACACACACATAAAGCTTGCGTGCCATCAGATGGTTTTATAAAAATGTCTGCTCTTTTAAGGGCATACGCCTTCTTGTTATAGGACCAAATATTAGGACCTACTTACTCTTTCCTAAAATTCTTATTTTTTCCCCTTTTGTTGCACATTAATCATTTCTTTTCACTTCTGCACAGCCACATCAAAAGCTCCTTATCAGTTAGAGATGGATTTGTCGCACTTTACAGCAAATTGACAGTTAAAATGGATTTGCACAAATAGCTCAAATAGGTTGTTGAACCATTGTGATGCATTCTTGAGTTGCTTTGCAAAATCAATGGCCAGTGTTGTTATTGCAGACTAAAAATATTAAAAGTTAATTATTTCTCTGTTTTCTCGATTTAAATAAATAACAATGGAACTAAAACTCAGGTAAGGATTAATAAGAAATACTATTAATAAAACATGTTTTGTTCTCCACATGTCATCTGCTGAGCACCGTTAATTGGCCTACATATTTTCAACATAGACCTACATAAAGTCTGGGGACATTGCAGGTTTGCATAGAGTTCAGTGTTTGCATTCCCTGTGTGATTTTATGTAAAATGAGGAAAAACAAAATCAACTTGATGCCAAAATATGTAATTTATGTGATTCACAAAGAATGAGTTTTGGTGATCAAGTGGTTGGGGGAATCTGTGCTAAATCAAATACAACAAAAATAACACAAGGAATTTGTTTTGCCATTTTGCAATTTTGCAGATCGGCCAAATTCAGCACAGGCTAGCTAGAGATTCTGTGTAGTAGATTAGTGCATGACACCAGTGATTATTATTGCAAATGCCCTTGTCTTTTTTATTAAACTATTTTAAAATGTTTAAAATTGTGACAACCCTAATAAATAAAAACACATGACCTGGTGTAAATGGCCCCTTAGATTTCCATGAATGTCCATTTTACAGCAAGCAACAAATATTAGCGAACAGTGTGGCTGAAATAACATTTGTATAATTCTAATCGGAAGAGG
>JAZAVI010001202.1:0-64616 GCA_036326025.1 Chrosomus eos | reverse complement strand
GTTCTCACCCTCAAGGATGATGGGACATTTTACCGCTTTCAGGTGAGCTTATCTATTTACCATCAACCAAATAAGAATCACGTGGATTGTATCCTGGCAGCTGTGGTTTCCAGGATGTGATCTTGTTTCACTTAAGCACTGCTGAGATTCTGAATCCACTGTGTGAATAAAACACCATGAAGAAGCTCCGCTAACCTTTACACCTGCTGAACAAATAGGATTGTGTTTGAGCAGTGCAGCTGCCTTATGAAGCTCTTCATTATTGACAGCATAGGCCAGGCAGTATATTAATGAGATTTATTTAACATATTGTATTCGTATAGACTTGAAAGGTTTGGATCAAAATACTGGTTTTTTTTTAAAAGCGTTTAATATTTTTACTCACCAAGGACACATTAAATGGATCAAAAGTGACGGTAAAAACATTTAAAATTCTACAAAAGATTTCTATTTAACTTTCAATTCATCACAAATCCTGAAAAAAATGTACGGCCCCTTAGCCCTTCATTCACACAGAACAATAAAGATGCAAGGCGCAAGAAATGTCTAGAGACACGTTTTTTAAAAGTTAAGCTACTTTTAAATTGAGTGCCGTTTTCTTTAAACTGTTTTCTACATTGATAATAAAAAGAAAGAGCATAGTAGAATGATTTCTGAAGGATCACATGCACTGAAGATTGGAGTTATGATGCTGAAAATTCAACTTTTTCATCACAGGAATAAATTACATAATATAACATTAAAATGGAAAACAGTTATTAGGGGCCAAGCACCGAAGGTGCGGGCACCTATTGTATCTGTTCCCGTTCTTATTATTAGGGGCCAAGCACCGAAGGTGCGGGCACCTATTGTATCTGTTCCCGTTCTTATTATTAGGGGCCAAGCACCGAAGGTGCGGTGGCACCTATTGTATCTGTTCCGGTTCTTATTATTCTTCTTCTTCCGACTGGGCGTCTATGGCAGCCCATAGAACCGTTTGCGGGAAAGTTATGAAATTTGGTACACTGATAGAGGACAGTCTGAAAAGTCACCAGAGCAAATTTGGAGTCTCCAACTCAATCCCTCTAGCGCCACCAACTGTCCAAAGATTTACTCATGTTTATGCTTATAACTTTTGAACCATAATGGCTAGAATCACAAATCCTTTGTCCTCTTATTCCTTGGCTCATGCCGATTCGATTGCACCCTATGACGTCATTTTCCGTCACGACAATTTGTCCGCCATTTGTAATTATCCGAAAAAGCTACTTTTTCGAACTCCTCCTAGGCCGTTGTTCCGATTCTCACCAAAATTGAACCAGATCATCTCCAGACCGTGCTGACAAAAAGTTATGGAATTCATAAAAACGCTGCAAGTTGTTCTCGAATACCACGCAAATTAATTTTAAGTAGCGCTTGCGAAAACAGACATAAGGCTGTATCTCCGCAACGCTTTATCGTATTCAAACCAAACTTGGTACATGTCATTACAAGCATGACCTGAGGCTACATGCTGCGTTTCGGCGCAGCGCCACCTACTGGTCCAGAGATACGAAAAATTGCTATTTTTGCTCATAACTACTGAACAGTTTGTCCAAAAATAATAAAGTTGGTCTTGTTAGATTCAGGGCGTCATGCCGAGTCGACAGATATCCAAATTTCCCAGATCGGCCATTTTGGCTGTCGGCCATTTTGAATTATGTGCTAAAATGCTGTATTTTATGAACGCATGAACGAATTGTTACGAAACTCGGTATGGGTCATCAGTACGATACCCTGAAGGATCCTGAGAAGTTTCGAAACAGCGCCACCTAGTGGCAAAATTGATTTTTCAAATGCTGATAACTCTGGTTGTGTTCGACGTATTTTCACGGGAGTCATCTCGTTGGGATCCTGAATCCTTGCCGAGTCCACAGATACCAAATATGCTTAGGTTTTGTTTACGGTTTGTGTAGCGTTGTGATTTAGCGCTTAAAAAACATTTGCCGATATCTTCGAAACCGCTTGTCCGATCGAGACGAAACCACCGCCAGAAGTTTGGAAACATAGGTCGATAGGCTATACGCTAATGCCCAAATGCGAAAATATTGATAGTAAGGGGTAGTAAAATCCAATCAAAGTCACGTGTCAGTCATTTTTTATGTGTTTATTCACATAAATGTATATAACTCCAAAACTAAATGAGATATTTTCACCAAATTTTACACACACATGTATGGGCTCACTTTGAGGTCACATAAAAAAAATGGTGGGATTGAGCCTCTTGGTGGCGCTATAATAGAACGTAACATGCTATTCTTAACGAATGCATTGGTGTAACATTACAAAACTCAGCATGTGCCATCAGCACCATGCCCTGAAGGTACTCAAAACATTTCGAGACAGCGCCACCTTTTGGTCAAAAGTTATAACATAATTTCTAAAAACTTTTGAATAAATCTGCGTATTTTAATGCCACTGGTCTTAAGGTTTGTCATTGTCACCAGACTCTGACCACATCACATCGTTTTTGTAACTACGCCACCTATTGGTCAAAAGTGATAATCCATTAAATCACATTTTTTGTTAATTAGTGTGATTTTTAAGCCATTTTGCCTAAATTAATCTTTAAATGTCTTAAATTGCTCCTTGCTGCAGTTGGTCTGACACATGTTGACATGTCTTGTCGTCTTCTTTGCGCTTGGCCCGGTTATTGCTGCTTGCAGCTATATTTATTAGGGGCCAAGCACCGAAGGTGCGGGCACCTATTGTATCTGTTCCCGTTCTTATTATTATTATTCTTTTTCTTCCGACTGGGCGTCTATGGCAGCCCATAGAACCGATTGCGGGAAAGTTGTTTTGGTTTGACATTCTGATAGAGGACAGTCCCAACATTAAATACACCAATTTTGGTGTTTCTAAGTCATTCCCTCTAGCGCCACCACCTGTCCAAAGTTTCACTTTTATTATGCTAATAACTTTTGAACCGTAAGGCCTATCAACAAAATTCTTTTTTCCCCTTGTTCCTGAGCTCATGCCGATTCGATTGCACCCTATGACGTCATTTTCCGTCATAAAAATTTGGCCGCCATCTTGAATTTTCCAAAAAAGCTACTTTTTCGAACTCCTCCTAGGCCGATGCTCCGATTTTCACCAAAATTGCACCAGATCATCTTCAGGCAGTGTGGACAAAAAGTTATGGAATTCAAGTTGATTCGTCAAACAGTTTTTGAAAAACTTGCAAACTAATTTTACGTATCGCTTGCGAAAACAAACGTAAGGCTGTATCTCCGCAATGCTTAATCGTATTCAGACCAAACTTGGTACGTGTCATCACAAGCATGACCTGAGGCTACCTGCAGCGTTTCGGCGCAGCGCCACCTACTGGTCCGGAGATATGAAAAATGGTTATTTTTGCTAATAACTCCTGAACGGTTTGTCCAAAAATCATAAAAGTGGCCTCGTTAGATTCAGGGCGTCATACCGAGTCGACTGATATCCAATTTTTCCATATCGGCCATTTTGTCTGTCGGCCATTTTGAATTATGTGCTAAAATGCTGTATTTTCTGAACGCATGAACGAATTGTTACGAAACTCGGTATGGCTCATCAGTACGATGCCCTGAAAGAGCCTGAGAAGTTTCGAAACAGCGCCACCTAGTGGTGAACTTTTTTTTTCAAATGCTTATAACTTTGGGTGTGGTCGACTTATTTTCACGAGAGTCATCTTTTTGAGCTCCTGAATCGTTGCCGAGTCCAACGATACCAAACATGCTGGGTTTCGTCTTACGGTTTGTGTAGCGTTGCGATTTAGCGCGAAAAAAACATTTGGCTATATCTTCGAAACCGCTTGTCCGATCGAGACGAAACCACCGCCAGAAGTTTGGAAACATAGGTCGATAGGCTATACGCTAATGCCCAAATGCGAAAATATTGATAGTAAGGGGTAGTAAAATTCAAACAAAGTCACGTGTCAGTCATTTTTTACGTGTTTTTTCATATAAATGTCTATAACTCTGAAGTGAATTGAGATATTTTCACCAAAATTGAAACACATACGTATGGGCTCACTCTGAGGACACATAAAAAAAATTGTGGGACTGAGCCTCTTGGTGGCGCTATAATAGAACAAAACATGAAATTCCCATTGACTTCAATAGAGTTTTGTGAAATAAAATGCTATACTAAACAAATGCATTGATGTAATATTAAGAAACTCAGAATGTGCCAACAACACCATCCCCTGAAGGTACTAAAAATATTTCGAAACAGCGCCACCTTGTGGTCAAAAGTTATAATAAAATTTCCAAAAAGGCTAATAACTTTTGAATAAATCTGCCTGTTGAAATGCCACTGGTCTTAATAGATTCCTTGGGTCAAGCTGAGAACATAAATACCAGGTTTCCCTTATTTGGCTGAACTTCCTGTCCGCCATCTTGATTTTCAGTCAAAACCTACTTTTTCTAACTCCTCCTAGACCGTTTGTCCGATTTTCACCAAAATCAAATCGTATCATCTCCAGACCGTGCCGACTAAAAGTTATGGATTTCGTGTCGATAGATGAAACCGTTTTCGTATAGCGCAGCAGCAAAGTTGAGGCATGATGCTAAAAGCACTATTCAGGCTTTATCTCTGCAATACATATTGACACCAAACTTTGTATGTCATTGTCACCTTACTCTGACCACATCACATTAATTTCAGAACAGCAACACCTATTGGTCAAAAGTGATGTATCATAAGTCATTAGTAGTGACTATTTATAATTTTCTGCCATTTTGCCTAAAATAATCTTTTGACTTTGATTGTTGCAGTTGGTCTGATTCTACTTACAATGTTTGTTTAACTCCTAATTTTCCCACTGCTGTGAATTTCGATGTAACTTTAGAAATGTTGGTCTGATTGATTTAAAAATGGGCAGGCAGTGTCTTTGTCTGCATTACCATCAAATTACATGTACTTTGAGAAACATGGTTGCTATATGTCCATTACATTTCAGCACCTATTAGACAGGGATAATAAAATGTGATTGAAATAGTCATACTCTGTAGCATATATTGTCTATTATGCAAAAAGAGAGCCTGTACGACAGTAAATAGACAATAATGCACAAATATAAACTATTGTGGTTACTGTAGTGCCTACCTTGCAGACTTGCTCTTCAAGTGGAGCCCATTGACGAATTATTTTATTCTAAATATCTACTTTTTTTTCAGTATGTATCAATGCCAAATAAACGTGTAAAAAATATACTGTCCTTTCATAAAAACTGCCAATAGGTAGTAGAATTGTTTAACGAGCAAGTCATTGAATCATTCAATCAAATAGCTTATATTCAATAAAACCACCATTCTTGTTCAAGTGATAATGCTTATCTTATGTTATTAATATAATAATATAAAAATCAGTAAGTCATTACATGCCCCCATAAATTTATATATTTAGCCAAAACAAAATGTTATAGTTTTGTATATAAAATGTATATTATCTTGAAAAGAATAGAATGTTATATTAATTTAAAATTCACAGCAATATATTTAATTTTGTCAACTTGAAAAATATAAATATTGAAAATGTTTTATTTTATTTATAAAGTTTTAACATTTTCAGCATTTGACAGATTCGATGTAAAACGATGTTGTCACCATAGTTATACAAATTAGTTAGATCAATACATTTATTTCCATTGAAATGGATGTTAACTAATTTATAATAACAAACAAACATTGGGCTTAAAAGTTTCCTTATACTGGGGCTCACTCTAGTGGCCAACATTAATATCACAGCCTTTGTTTTTCAGTTGAAATGGCTGATATAGGCTCCATTAGAGATATAATTCACCTTTAGTACTTTGAACCCTCATTATATTACTTATGGCACCAAGACATGTTCTATCAACAGAAAAACACTACTTACATTTGTATTTTATACAGGATAAATATGTTTTAAGGAAGTTGCCATATGACCCAGTATGCATCCCTGCGGTTTATTAGCCTATTGATTGTTCATATAAACACTGTTATGTTTACGTTACTATTAGAATATTATCAAAATGAAATTGAAAGTTATGATGGTGAAGGTTTACAAATCGGTTTATGGGTTCGGTATTTCATTTGCACACATGAATGGCGCTGAAACGACCCTTTCATCTAATTTGGTCAAAACGCTCCACCTTCAGTTAGCGACAAGCTTTTCTTTCTGTCAAGTAGAATAAGAGTCAGTACGAGTGCGGCACTGACAAATGCACTTTAATGAAATAATGTCTGAAACCACCACTCCCTGTTAACTAAGCACAATATTTGAAGCAGAAATATTTTGCTGGTCATGTAATTCGTGCTGGTGTGACTTGCAAGCGACCCCAATAATATGAACCACAGTAGGCTATATGACAAATTAATTTAGCATGATGTATTTCCCATTGATAAATATAGTGCAAATAGTTTCGACTCTTTGGATAAAAGGGAAGTGTAAATAAAAATCAATAAAGTGCTGAACTGTACCATGATAATATGTCCGTAACATTTACCAGTCTCGTCTTTTATTTACATCAAAAGGTTGGCGTGTGTGACATATGTAGGCTATAAATAATTGAATAGAAAAAATTGAATAGAAAAAATTGAATAGAAATAAAATTTAGATTTATGAATGTAAGCATGTGTAGCCTACTCAGTTCACACGAAAATAAAGAGACAGAAAAGAGAGAAGCTGGAATCAGTGAATGTGCATTAATACTGACAAAATTACCAAGTTTGGGATTAATTAAAATCATGTTGGTTGAATAGCATGTTATAGGCTACCTTTAAAATGTAGTTTTTTATTATAGTTTTATTTATTATGTTGGCTTAATAAAGTATGCTTTATGCTTCACCAAACTCAGCTCAGACCTTCAGACTGGTCTGACTCGCTTATATCTTTTCAAACTGTTAAGAAAAAATCCATTGAGTTGCGTTATCTGAGCAATGAAGGCCGTACTACTTAATGTTGTCCACTAGAGGGGGCAAAAGGATAATACGTCTTTTCTACTCTCTTTCCCTGTTTGCATCAGTTTAAATGACAAATAAATGCATGAATTGCATTCATAAATATGCCATATATGCCACTCTTTAGTTAATTTTAATATATTATTATGTTTTTTGCATTTAATGTTTGTCCATCTGGAACTATATTTTAGGTGGTAGCCTACTAGAAAAAAATAAATGATTCAACAACTATCTATCTATCTGTCTGTCTGTCTGTCTGTCTGTCTGTCTGTCTGTCTGTCTGTCTGTCTGTCTGTCCGTCTGTCTGTCTGAGCTTCCTTTGTGAAATATAGCAGAGCACCTTTTTTTAAACTATTATTTAAAACAGTGCATTGCTATATTTCACAAAGGAAGACCATTTGTGCTTGTTGATTCAGTCACTTTTGACTGTAAAAGAAATTTGGTTAGATATCATATTATGGCATTTCTCCCGTTACAAATACATATTTGGTTTTAATGTTATAAGGTTTAGTATATATAAATAAATGGCAAAAAATAGTATATATTGTATTTGCATAAGATAATAATTTGATACAAATAGCAATGCATCCTTTAAACAGTTTAATGTATACCCTCACTTTAATTGATGTTATAAATTAATGTGAGCTTTCATTTAAGTACAGGCACACACAAACACACACACACACACACACACACACTATACAGATAGTCACTGGTGTCACGGATGCGAACGGAACATTCAAGATCACAAAAACATGCAGGCAAAACCAACCTTTTCATAAATTATAATAAAAATAATGACAGAATTCTTAGTTTGTGTTGACAATAAGTAGAATTTCTGTATTTAATTAATTAAATCAATTTAATACTGAAAATCCATACATTTGTATTATCAATCCAAATGAGAAAAAATGCATAGAAATCACAACAAATTCACCAGATATATAATCACCAGATGCATAATAGGCAACCAATGAAACAAATGAGAACACACTACATAGGCACCTCAGAAAAACATAAGTTTAAACATAAGTATGAACTCAGAAACTATTGATATTTATTTTTAAAATCAAAATATGAGTCCTAGAACAGAAATAGAATGCATATAGAATATAGAATAGAAATCCACAACTAGTGGAAGAGCCCATGGGTGTGTGCAGTGGAGGAAAGACTAATGCAAAATCAGTTGAGCTTGCCATAGCAGAAATGGCATAGTGGGATTTCTTGATGGAGCCGCAAGAATAGAGGCTCATGCAGACCAGTTCAGATCATTTGGAAGACCAAGGCGAAGTCCGGAAGGCTGGAGAACCAAGGTGATACTACTTTACTGGAGGGCCCAGGTGGACGTAGAAGATCTGCAGATTGAGGTAAAGCTGGTGGGAGTGACAAACATGATGAAGCTGGAGGGATGGACTTCAGTGGAGCCCAATGATTGGAGGGTGCAGGCAGAGTCTGTTGTTTTAACTAGAAGGTGACAGATAAAGTGTAGTGTCTTCATAGTCCTAGAACACAATAAAACAAAATTTTATACAATGTTAAACAAATAGTATGCAAATTTCTAATATATGCAAAACAGCAATTATAAATACTAAATATGCTCAGATCAAGTCGTTTTAAAGATGTTTTTCAGTAAGAATTACAGAGTGGGTTACCTTGATGGAGCCAGAGGGTTGGAGAACCAGTGTGTTTGCAGTGGACCAAACGATCAAGTGGAGACAGAAGATGTACAGGACAAGGTGAAGGCGGTGGTAATGAGAATGATGGTGCAGCTGAGGGATAAAGCTCCCTGGTGAAGCTGAGATATAGGATGGTGCAGACATAGCAGTAGGTCTGGAAATCTGTTGTGGAGGGAGGGGGATCTCAGACCAGAGCGGAGTCTGAATAATGAGGGATCCCGTTGAACCAGTGGGACGACAGGCCATAGTAGAGCCAATGGAGTGAGCAGCAAAGGTGGAGCCAAGGCAACAGAAATCAAAACCAAACAGCTTAGCAAACTAAAATAATCACTAGCAATGAACTGAAGAAACAGAGCAATAGAGATATTAATGAAAGAGAATTTAAATAGAGATAATAATGAAAGAAAAGAAAAATAGACACAACTAAGCATAATGTTTAACCAAGGAATAAGAACACAACAAACATAGGTAATTCAGAAAACAGTATGTAAACACAAGAAAATTTGAACAAAATTAACATTAAAATAGGAGTCCTAAAACAGAAACAGAATAAGACATGTATAATGTTGAAGTCTAGTGCCTTTGTTGACCTGACTTAATCTTTAACCAGCAAGTTTTAAGTCCTACTTTTGAGCCTTGGGTATTATGCAAAACCACACGTATGGGAGTTGTCAGGTAGGTACATTTGTAATTTAGTTAGAAGAAATAGTATACACTTGTAAGTGCAATATAATTTTGTTTACATTGCAGTTACAAGTAGGCTATACTTCCAAAGACATTTGTTTTAAATAAGACATTTAAATATACGTTGTATTCACATTGTAATACAAAGTCTAATGAAAATTAGTTCTTTCTGGTACTACTGTCCTGATGTGAACAGTTTCTATGAATGAAAGTATGCATGTTGTCATGACTATGCCACCACATCTGCGTATCATCCTGTATAATCTTGAAATGTCCTCTTAGTATTCCTACAAACATAACAACAAAATATTTTTCAATTATGTTGTAATTTAAAAAAAAATCTGAATATGCAAAAACTATAAATACTCACATAAAGTCTGTATTTAGAAGCATAGTTTTAGCGAAGTCCAGTCTTTTTTTGTCTGCTGTGCATCAAATGAAGTAGGTTTTTTTCTCAAATAGATGATCAGATGGTTCGTTGTTTTAAGCCAGAAGATGATGTTAGTGTCCTCATCGTCCTACAAAACAATAAAACAAAATGTTGTTGTTTTATGCAATATTAAGAAAATGTGTGAATAATATGGTTATGAAAAGCAAATTCTAAACAGCATTTAATAAACATACTCACATCAGGTCTCTGTGAAGATGATTCTTTGTTCTGATTACTAGATGGTAAGAGATGAAATGTTCTTTTTTTTAACAGGAGTAGGCCACTTGTTTAATTTACATGGCGGATGAAAATGGTACAATTTTTGAATGGAAATTGAGAAGATAAATTGTCCTTAAGCTCCACATTGTGGCTTGAGAATTGTTTCTGCTACAAAATGTGAAAGTAACACTTCAGTTTTTGGCATCTTACATTTTTTAACCATACTTTACTTAAATTAATAAATAAAATTAGCTGTACACAAAATGTTTTATGATATTACATAATAGGGAAGAAAAACAGTGTTGTAAGTAGAACTACACCACTTTAAAGTTCTCAGCATAAAATGTGCTATGTAATGGTAATATTGAAGAAAAACAGTTTAGCTAGTTCAGGAAAAATATTTGAATTTGATGTCAATTTATCTGACATACGCATTTATTTTACAACATTTTAGAAAATAAAAAATTATTACTGCAAGAGGTGGTTCTACTTACTGAAAAAAAAAAATCACCAAGTGCAACTTTACAGCATGGACATAGCTTGTGAGACGGCCATTCTGAATCTCTGTCCAGAATTGATGGATTGAAAAAGGATGTTATTTAAAAATGTAGTACTACTAAAAGTAAATAATTTCAACTCTACAAATCTGAATACTTAATATGATGGTCTGGCCCCATAGTCAAAATCTCAAGCTACAACCATTCTATAAAGTGATAACAATATTGGGTGTGGTTTTGCATAATACCGAAAAACTTGCTGATTCAAGCTTAATGCATTTAATAAACCTTTAGTGAGAAGTAAAAAAAAAAAGAAATAAAAAAAAGAGGAGACCTGGGTTGGCTGACACAATTTTAAATAAAACTTTTAAATAACCTTGCCAAAAACAAAAACAAGCAAAAAACAATATACAATATAAATATTATATACAAATATACAATATATATATACATATTAAATATACAAATTACTGATTGTACTGATTTTACAACAAACGTCACAACAAAATATTTGGCATTTTTAGACAGCTGCTGAGTAATTTCAGAAGTCAATATCTATATCTATAAATAAACATTTTTGCTATTACTTCCATGATGTTATGTCCCAATTCCTTCAACATGCCCAAAATCAAAATCCACTAGCTATGTATTATGGGGTTGATTGGCACAGTTTTAAACCATAAAACGAAAAATAAAACAAGTTAAAGAAATTTGGAATAGCCTTGTGGCTTGACTTCTTGCCCAAATGTGTAGGTAAATCTAGATAAACTTGGGATGATCATCTTATCAACAGTGGCAATGGCTTATTCAAATATCTGCTCCATAAACATTTAGTGGTAATTTACACACCATGGTGACCACGGTAAGGGTGAATCAGAGTTTCTATTTAGGAGACAGAGCCTGAGAAATTTATATTGAAAGAACACAGTAAAAAAAGGTTAAAATGATAAAAAAAAGGAAAAAAAAACGTTTAGTTTAACCATAATTAAAAAGACATTCAGTAGTTTGATGAAAACATAAAAACATTTAAAAATGAACCTTGTGCCAATCAACCCCTTGTGTCAGCCAACCCGGTCTCCAGTACCTTCCCTCCCCTAGGGAGCCGCCTTCTTTTGTGTCTTTCCTCCCTACCCACCCCCTCCCCCAATGGCAGGCGGAATCTTTAGCACAAATTTGATCACAGTGAAATGAGTATTGCCTGGTGAAAACTATAGTACGTTTGCACAACGTCAACACTTATACCTTCCATATCTTTAGTATAAACGTGATCTATTAATGTACCTTTTTCTGTTGTTGGATTTTGTACCTGTTGACTGTATCCATGGGTTTCCATTAATTTCACAACTGTAGATGAAGTAAAGATGTCTTCATTAAAGTCTCCCATGATTACTTTCTGTCCTGGATGCTTTTCCACCTCTTCAATAACCTGTAATAGCTGTTGTCGAAACATGTCAGTTTTATATGAATTGGGCCTGTACAAAACCGCAGCAGTCAAATTGACATGTGGAACTGTAAAGTATAACCATTCTAAGTTCCAGTTCTCAGGAGTAAAGATGTCACACTCAATTTTCTCAGAACAATATATTCCAACTCCACCGCCTCTCTGATGTTTTAGATCAGTAAAAACTGCATTACTGTTGTCATAACACTTAGCTCTTGGGTTGTGCTTGAATACAAATTCTGGTATTTGTGGTTCTTCTCCTTTGTCCTCAGCATTTAGCCACGTTTCTGTCAAACAAATACAATCGGCATTCATTAGAGCTTTATGTGCAAGAACATCCTGAAAGTGAGCTTTTAGACTTTGTACATTAATCAGCGCTATTCTGAATGTACCAAGTAATTTAGTGTAACTGTATTCTTCCAAGGGGAATTTTGGCATATCTTTCAAGGCCAATTCAATTTTGTCATTACTAAATATAGCCGACTCTTTAAAGTCCTCAATTATTAACCCACTGAGAGATCTTACACGGCTCAATGCAACATATGCTTGCCCTGCTGTAAAGATTTTCTTAAGTGATACAACAGCTTTATCTACTGTGAGTCCTTGCACTTTGTGAACTGTACATGCCCATGCTAATCTGAGAGGAAACTGACGCCTTATACCACCATCATTTGTGACTTGGTCTTCTTGTACTTCAATTAATGTTGAATTTGGGGAAAATCTCTGGCGTGTTTTAGATCTCTGAATTTTACCGACAATTGGATTATCAAACTCCACATGAATGGCTGATGGGAAATCATCATCTCTGTTTCGACTTTCACTTATGTGGACAACTGTACCAAAAGCTCCATTGACGAGACCATCTGCAACATCAATATTTTTCTTTAACATAACCCTTGCTCCAATACCCAGGGAAACACATGCAGACAAACATGAGTTAAAAATGTTCCTATGAAATCCAACTTTACGTTCCATTCGTCCAGTTTTGGAATTTTTCACATAATCTTGAGCATGTATACTGATTGCCTCTGGGCAACATTCATGAAGTCTTTCAATGTTGTATTTATCAACTTCGGCATTTGTAGCGAATATGTGAAGATCATTACAATTCTCCCCTGTTTCACAGTTTTTCAACATAGCAATATCAGTAGTGCCAAGAGGTTCATTTTTCTTTCGTATTCTGAGTCGATTTAACATTTCAGCAAAACTTGAATCTTGTTGTCGAACAACTTTAGTTAATTCAGCAAGTTCAAAGTTATTCTCCCATAGGTTTACTCCTTTTGTATCAGCATAGAGAGCCGTTCCTTTAACAGGCGGAAGCTGAAAATAATCTCCCACTGCAAGAATGCTCACTTTTCCAAAGAAAGAGTAGTCACCAGTTTGTTTTATTTGTCGCAACCTTCCGTGAATATATGACAAAAGACGATGGTCAACCATAGACACTTCATCAATAATCAAAATTTGCAGATTACCCAATTTTGTCCGTAAAGAGTTTATTTTGTCATCACCAAGAGGCTGATATGGCAGTCTGACGTTTGCACCGATTTGAAATTTATTATGTAATGTGGAAGCTCCGATGTTAAATGAGGCGACTCCTGTAGATGCGGTCAAAAGTACAGTAATGTCATCAGGGTTTTCAGACAGCTGAGATAACAGTCTGGAAGATTCATATTGTATTGCCTTAATAAGATGACTTTTTCCTGTGCCTGCTCCACCAGTAAGAAATAACCGAAATGGTTCAGGGTTTTGTCCAAGTATTTTCTGTAGACACCACTTTCGCACTTTGTAGAACACAGCAGATTGTTCCTCATTTAGTGACCTCAGTAAATGCAGTGCATCCTCTCTTGGCATTGTAGTGTGGTTTGTCTCAATAGTACACACAGTTTGAGGATTTCCTGTAAGATCTGGAATAAGCTCTTGAGTGTCATCTTCATCAGGCAATAGTTTATCCTTCATCAGTTCTATGCATTCATCGCGCTGTTTTTCTGTTTCAGGACATATCTGAGCCCAGGCATCTTCTAAATCCATATCTTGCTCTAAAAGCTTTTTAGCTCGGTCTATTTTGTCACTTTCCTTTTCAAACAATTCTCTGTTGCCATCAACAATCGATTTCACTTGTTTCACTTCACAACCACTTTTTATGACACCAGTGTTATAGAACTCCTCATATGTAGTATAGTTGCTCGGCTTCAGATCACAGTCATCGTAGTATGGTAAGAAAAGCTGCAGCAATGAATGATAATATTTTTCTGGATCTTTAGTGGGTGAAAACCTTGGGTACCTCACTACTGCTGGTTCAGTTCGTGTCCTTCGTTTGACATGACCATTGTTATTATTCAGTTGAATTATTTCATTTTCTGCTGTTTTGTTATGTGAGGAAACCTCTGATTTTGTCAGAACTCTGTACTCAGAACAAAAACTGGCAAGACATAGATTTTCTAGTGGGTCTTTCTCTGGTCTGTTTTTGTATCTGTCAATGAGACTTGTCATCCAAAAACTGCTTTCATCATCAGACTGGTCATTTTCCATTTTGTTTCGGAGCATATTCAAAGGCAAACTCATCTTTACAGGATTTTGTCCTATTGGAATAAATTGTACTTTACGAGAACATTCCTTCAAATGCATGCCTGTCAGTCTGTACACAGCCTCTTGAGCAGAAACTTCTCTGTTGTGCAGATAGACACTTCCCAACTGTTTTAATGACGTTTTTAGCATCAACATTTCCATTCATAGCTTCGCTTTGTGTCGGCTGAAGTAACAGTCCCATTTCTTGTTCTGCTTTTGTGATGTAACTGATTATATAGACCACTACAGAAAAAGCATCTGTGACATACTGAATGTCCATATTCCCTTGCCAAGCACGCAGTAAATCTCTGTTATACGGGTTTACCCAAACATCCTTTGGATTTCTTTTCAAGACAATACTTTTCTTTTTGGTACACCTGTTGTATGCTTTTTCAAACATAGTTTGATTTATCCCAATAGATGAAAAAAAGGCATCAACTGAATCAAAATTGACATCAGAATTTAAAGCAGTTTTGACTTTCTTTATAATTGCACTTGCTGTGTCATCTCCATCTTTTCCCTTTCAACTCATCTGCATTACATGGTCTTGTAATAAAGGTACGACTGATGGTGGTCGTGGAAAATTAAATCTACAAACTGTATTTTTCTTTCGACATGTTTTTGAATGTCTTGTACTGTGCTTCTGAACCTGTTCACTGTTTCGTAAAGTACAGTTTCATTTTCTGGTGGTGTCTCACATGTGATGTAAGTGTCAATGAACTCAGCAACCAGAGGATCATTGTCTGCATCATTATCATTGAGCTTTGGAGCATCTTCCACCCAAAACAGACAGTGGACATGAGGAGAACCACGCTGTTGAAATTCAACACGATAAAAGTAGTCTTTATCCTTGCCAATGGGGCTGTTGCTGGTGACATTATGACATTTTTTAGAAAGCAATGCCATCTGTGATCAAACATTCTTGCTGCAGTGACAGGATTTCCCCTTATGAATCCGCATTTTCAGACCAGTCAAGCTCATCCACATTTATTTGTTTCCCCTCTAGTTTAATAATAGTGCTCATCATTTCAGGCCATCTCATATCAGCAGAACTAAAAGATGCAAAGAATGTTGGTATGCCTAGTTGTCTATCAGGGCAAACAGATCTTTTTGCGTAGACATCCAATATGGAGGAGTTCCTCTACTGGTCTTAAGAACTTATATCCTCATCATAATTTAGTATTCTTTGCAAGGAATCAGAGTTTGTTAGCATATCTTGTGTGACTTTTAAACAATTTTTTTCACAACCTTTCCTCAGTGCAATTGATACATTAGACACAATTTGATCAACTTCTGAAATATACTGTGCATAAAAAATGAAGTCTGTGCTGTGTGCAAAACGTCCATCTGCATTTAGTATTCTTGCATTTAGGTATCGTGACAATGTGATTTTTTCCTGTCTTTCATCATGAAATGTTGGACCACCAGTAGGATAGAGAACAGGGAAACACTTTGCCTCATTGTCTTTATCAGTTAGAAGCCTAACAGGACTGTGACCTTCACCTGGAGCCACATTTAGTACATCATGGAAAATGTTGATCAATTATTTCTGAACCCAGATCAACAGGTTGTAGGGATGTGTCTGACAAAAGACCACTTTGTTCTTTAATATATGTTATATCTTCCTCTGGGTCATCTTCCAGCTCCATTATCATCATCAATTTTTATCAGTTACATCTTGTTCCTCCATTTCAAAATCATCAGCATTGTTGTCTTAAATCATCATTTGCATTCAAAGAGTTTACCACTGCTCATTAAACTCCACATCATTATACCATTTATTATGTCTCACCAAATAAGACAGTGCATGTCTGACACGATCAGTGCTGACATATTTATATTCATAATGGCCTTTATATGTTAATTTCCGTTTCAGTTTTATTCTTATCATGTGTCATCACATTCATTACGTGGGAGAATATTAGAGACATCTGTGGTATTAACAGGAACACACACTACAGGTCCATGACAGCCATTCTGTTTACCACGTGGAAGACAAAGCAACTTCATAAAAGGAATATTGCGTGCAATAAGATGTTCTTCCAACGAGTTCAGACCTTTTAGTTCTTCTGGAACGTCCACCAAATGCATGTTGTTGGCAACACTCTCTTCAGGCAATTTCCCACCAAGGATTTTACGATGCATGTATAGCAAATCCACAATTTACAAGCCGGATTACCTGATAAATTGCATCTATTTTCACATTCATATATGCATTCATGTAAATACTTTAAGTGTAATACATCTTTCGCCAAATCATTAATTTGTTGACCTCTGATTTTGTAGCAATCTTTCTACATTCAACAACCTGTTTTCTGAACAATAAACGATGCAAACAGAGCAAACAAATTCTGGACCTGTACTGACTTCTTGATGAAACTGATTAACAGTGAAATCTATGTCTTTCTGTCTCTCCTTCTTTTCTGCAGAAATTTCTGATTTTTTTGTTTATTATACGAAAGTTCATCATTTTTATTCATTAATATTCCAACACGGCTTAAAGGCTGGTTTCGTGATACTATCTTGAATATGCCACGCTACTTTAAATGAAGTCTGCATATTTATTCTTGAATATTCACATACCCTAAATGCAGTTCTGCGATATTTTTTGAAATCACATACGCTCCCTTAAATGCAGTTTTTGCGATACTTATTTCTTGAATATCACATACGCTCGCCTTAAATGCAGAGTTTTTGCGATACTTATTTCTTGAATATTCACATACACTTCCTCTGAAAGGCTTTATTGCTTTTATACTTGGTCTGAGAATAGTGGCGAACAAGTTTTTGAAAATGAACATTGTGGAATACTTAATCTTTGAATTTTCACGTTTTGACTGCCGTACATTAATATTATTTTATATTTATTTCGAAGATTTTCAAGTTTTTTCTGTTTATAATCACTGTCTTCACAATACTTCGTTTTATAGTTGTCAATCTTTCTGTCTGAATCACTGTCTTCACAATATTCTTTAGTTGTCAACTTTCGTCTGTAATCACTGTCTTCACAATATTTCGTTTTAGAGTTGTCAATCTTTTCTGTCTGTAATCACTGTCTCACGTATTGTTTAATTCTCATCTTTTGCCTGAATCGCGTTGCTGTGGTAAAACTCACGTGCTCTTTTGCATTTAGAGTTCTCAGTTGTGTCATTAATTTCTTTTTCGCAAATAGCGATTTATGCTCTGATCATCCACTTCACTGTTACATGACTGTGCACAAACATTTTCTTGATTTTATGTTTAACACAGGTAACAACTTCATAGTGATTTCCATTGCAATGCTTCAAGTATATTGCATTATCTGTAAAAGACTGTTCGTAGGGGCGTGAGTATTCCATCTGTCATCATTAAACGTCATTACATTTATTTTAAAAAAGTCAGCTAGACCAAATATTTCCACATGACTTCCCCACGTTCCTGAAAAGATCATTTTAGACTGTGTCAAATAATCATTCACTGACCTGTCTCTTCACTTAAGTATCTCACAAATTTAGAGCTGTTATCTTTGAGATGTTTCACAACTGCACGTCTGATTTTCAGGTGTTTCTCTTCATTGCCGCATACTGCGTGTGCCATGGATCTAAACAAGCAATTACCGTCTCCTTTAATGCTTTAGTTTTGCACGGTACTCCTAAAGAACACACATTTGTGCCTTGAACACCGACGCTTTCATTAACCACTGTAAGCGTGCACACAAAGCATTCTGGTCTGCAGATGTTAAAGGTTTGAAACTGAACTCTGTATTTACTGAAGTGCCAATAATGACATCATCATCCAATAATAAATTATCATGCACCATGCTCACATGTGAAACTTTGGACCTGGTTTGCGCACGTCTATTTTTCTTACTTGAATCCAGACACGGCTCAACCGGTTTGCATATAGTTGCTGGTTTGTCTACACGTGTTTGTTTCCCACGGTCTCTGACACACTTACTCTGCTCTGCTTTTCTCGTAGTAGAAACTTGTGTGACGCTGTTTTGTTGACCAGACTTATTTGTATCAGCAGTTAAAGTTTGAGAACTGAACTCTGTATTTAACTCAAGTCCAACACTGACGTCATCATCCATTAACTTTTTGTTCGACTTACTCTGCACACGTTTATTTTTCTTACTTGAATCCAGACGCGGCTCAACCGGTTTGCAAGTACTTGCTGGTTTGTCTACACATGTTTGTGTACAACCTCTGACAGACTTACCCTGCTCTGCTTTTCTTGTAGTTGAAACTTGTGTGACGCTGTCTTGTTGACCAGACTTATTTGAACTTGTATCAGCAGTTAAAGTTTGACAACTGAATTCTGTATTTAACCTAAGTCCAACACGGACATCATCCATTAACTTATGTTTGGACTTGTTCTGCACACGTTTATTTTTCTTACTTGAATCTTGACGCGATTCAACCAGTTTGCTCAGAGTTGCTGGTTTGTCTACACGTGTTTGTTTACCGTCACCGACACACTTATTCTGCTCTGCTGCGCTCGTAGGTGAAACTTGAGTGACGCTGCATTGTTGACCAGGGTGAATTGAACTTGTGCCAGCAGGTATGGCCTTACCGATTACTGTTGCGGTTACACCCGTCACTTCGAATGATTCTCCATAACCCTCCAGCGATGTGGCAAGATTAGCAACATAATTAAACAACACGTAAATGTCATCACAATAAACTACTATGCTTCTGCCTGTACTAGATACCATACCTTTACCATCACGTGCATGGGAATCGACTACAGCAAACTTTGAGCCCACCTTTATAACAGCAGAAATGTAGCCACGAAGGTTTAACAGACATGCATCAGACTGAAACAGGGCCCTCTGAAGTGCATTTTCAATAGACATGATCACATCTCTCAATGCTCCATCATACTGATCAACACCAAAAACACCACTTAGAGATTCTGACATCTTTAATGAGAATGTTGTGTTTAAGAGTGTTTGCACAGTTGGCAATTCTGGAATAGCAACATAACCACGTCTATCATTGATCTTCCCCTGCCGTCTCATAGATGTGTACAGCTTATCTCCATGCACCAGAATAGCATTCAGGTCCTCTGTTTTCCAGATCAGGACATTCTTCAGCACACTCATCATGACTGCTGTGACACTGTTTGCTGCACACTGTTTGCCACTGTTAATACCAAAGCGGGAATCACCCTGATGGAAGGAACCCTGTATGACTTTTAGTGGAAAAGGAACAGAGTTATTGACAGGCAAAGCACTGGTAATATCACTCCAGCTTTTTGTTGACATGAGAAGACTTGTGGCAGACTTTGGAACACTTTTGGTAAGACTTGTGGCAGACTTTGGAACACTTGTGGCAGACTTTGGAACACTTTTGGCACACTTTGGAACACTTTTGGCAACACTTGTGACAGACTTTTTGTGAGATTTCATGTGTGAGTTTTCAATGTCAACGCTCTCTGAGTTTTCAATGTCAACGCTCTCTTGTAAAGAGCTGTTAGAAACTGCCTTTTTTTTTAGAGGAGGCAAAACCTCTTCCAAGTCCAAGAAGGAGCTGAGCGAATGACGCTCAGCATTCCTCCTCTTGGCTGCCAAGGATCGACGGAAACCCTTTCCACGTGGCATCTGCAATTACATAAAAACACACACAGAGAAAAAAACAAGTTTAGTACAGTACTTGCTGAATTTTACACACCAGCGTATTTTTATCATTAGTTCATAAGCAAAATGTTCAACTAATAAATCCTTAATTTCTGCCCTTAATTTATACCTCCCTTTTTTGCCAAAAATGTTCCCCAGAACATATTACAAATGTGTTTACATACACAAAAATACACTGATACCAAAATAGTTCCACAATAACTAAATTACCAACTACTAATTAATACGCTTTCAATTAACTTAAAATAATGCATTTATTTAACTTATACACAATGCCTTCTATTGCCTATATTTTCACATAGACAAGCAATATTTTACCATGACTTACCCTCTGATGAGTTCTGAAAATATTCTGAAAAACAAAGAAAAAGATCAAATTCAGTTCACAGAACATTGATAGGTAATTACAGTTACCAATAATAATCAATTTTAATTAGTATCAGTATTTGTTTAAAACAGAACCATTCATATTTTCAACTAATATTTTTATATATAAAATTAGATTTATCTATTAAATGAGGTTTGATAAACAAGGTTCGGGAGGAGCAGGTGCAGTTAATTAACCCAATAAGTTAATTATAACTTATAATTAATCGTGTGATATCAAGTCTCGCGATGTAAACAATTGCTTTACACCCAAAAGAAATCTGCTAAAATGCAGTCATTATTGCGCTCCCTCACGATGTTCGAACCCGAATGAAGAAGACGTTTTAAAGAGCGTCCCATCTGCTTTGATGTCATTGCTCTACTAGCCTCTGGTGTGTAAGAATCGCCAACGAGTTTTTACAACATTGTCGTCAAATACCTTTACCGAAGCTGTGGGGGGAGCTCTAGAGAGAAACCTGCGAGGAAAAAGCGAGAATACAGCGAACAAATCCCGAAACTACTGAGCCCTGCTTTAAAACTTATCAAACACTTCACCATCCTCAAAACAAATTCTAAATTAAATATAGATTAATCTTTATTAAACCTAAAAATTTGCGGTTACCTTTGTTCATTGATTAATATTAATGACAAACATCACAGCAGTGTTAATTTTGGCAGCCATTTTTGATTTAGTCTTAGTCTTCATCTCCAGATGAAAATGCTTCTCGGTCTTAGTCATTTAAGTTATTTTGTCTTTTATGGTTTAAGTTGACGGAAAGTCAATGAATGTGTCAACTTTTTCTCGAACTGCAGTTATGAACATTAATTGTGGAAAATAGGAAATTATTTTCATCAAACCTATATTGTTGATGAAAATAATACAAGAACAAAACAATGCTAGTTATTAATAACGCATCACTATTATTTAAAAAAAAAACATTTTAATATTACAACAGTAAACACCTTTAAAATTAGGCTTACTGTTTCAAATGACATCATTGATGTTTAAGGTGCATAGGCGCAAGATAACGAACATTAAAATTAATCACTTTGCTATAAGGTTAATCAACTCAACGGTTGATGAATACAACTAAACTCAAAAAGTGTACAACTTATTATTACAATAGTGTATACAATTATAATTATATGAGACTCCTAGGGCTGCACGATATAGCCAAATTTTATATCACAATATATTTCTTAATTCCGGTCAATACGATATAATTCCGATATCGATATGAACAATATAAAAGCCTCAGGAAAACTGCCAAGAACGCCCACAACGGATGTCTGTACCTACAATCTTCTGAAAAATTGTATTTGCAATTCTATAAAACCTCCTCCTATAAAACTAAATATTTTACAAATAAAAACACTACAAATAATTTAACATTTATCTCCTCCCCTCCTAAAGCTTAACTTTTTTAATTTACTGAAGGCTACAAATTGTATTACATTAATTCCGAACATGTACACAATCATTATTAATCAATTGTGTGCTTAACATGATGAAAATGGCTGTTAATGTTTCCTGACGCCTCACAATAACAGCAAACTAATTATTAGGCTACATTACACAAGTCAAAGTGAAATTAGACAAAAGTATATTAGTTTGCCTGATTATTTTTGTCATGCGTTTAACATTTATTATGAAATGTTTAGTTTAGCTACTTACATCTTATCTCACACTTGACTGTAAACTAAAGTGTCGAGTGCTGTTAAAATTCATGCTCAGCAGTGGCTGTGAACATACTGTCTGCTTACTTTGATTTGATTGGTCATCTAAAAATATCTTGACATTGACAAGCACTGACAGACCAATGAAGCTCAGATGAACACACACACACCCTGTCCTTTGTTTCTGCGTTTTGCTCAGCACAGCTGTGGATTGAAGATGAATGCACTGAATCTGCTAACAACAACAAGACTGAAGCAAACACTAATTTTTGTAGCTTACAATTAATCACACATTTTTAAGTAGCTAGCAGAAGTTTAGTGGGAAATTAGATTACAGTATTTCAGATAGACCGTCGGGCAGGCCGCATGCATTTTTGTAGCCCAACTAAAAAACACAATAGCTCCAGGACGTCGGGCTAGTGGTTTTGCGAGCCCTGAGCCTAGCACTGGCTGTGTGTCTGTAGTTTACGTAATCACAAAAGTAGACAATTGTGTTCTACTCTTTCTGATGCTATTTTCTGGAAGGAAGATGTTTTGAAGAATGTCACTAACAAAACAGTTAACTGGAGCCATTGACTTCCATAGTATTTTTTTGCCTACTATGGAAGTCAATGGCTCCAGTTAACTGTTTGGTTACTGACATTCTTCAAAACATCTTCCTTTGTGTACAGCAAAAGAAAGAAATGCATACAGGTTTGAAACAACTTGAGAGTGAGTAAATGACAGAATTATCATTTTAAAGTGAACTATCCCCCTTTAAGTTAATTTAAGACGCTATTTATCTCATTTAAAACTGCTCTAATGACGATACTCGACAAAACAAGAATTTTGGCATAATTCTGTGTCTTAACGTTTGTTGAAGCGCCAAAGAGAACTCAATACTCCACTTATACAAACTTTAATACATAACATTTTATAATATATAACGTACTTTTCAACTCAATCTCCCTTGTATACTATTTACTAGGGGTGGGAGAAAAAAATCGATCCATCGATGCATCGCGATTCTCTCTCAAACGATTCTGGATCGATTCTGAGAATTCCAGAATCGATTCTGAGCTTAGTTTTTAACCAGATGTGCGATGACATTTGAGTTTGCTTTAGAAACACCCGTATTCTGCTTGCTTCCAATTCCTCACACACATACACCACTCGAACCTTCCGTAAAATAATCTTTCATAAAGTTCGGAAAGGTTGAAGCGAATTACAAGGACATTCACAGGCTTCATTGCACGCGCTGTGAGAGACGCGCGCTTTCTTTGATGTTACACTTGAAGTGTGCTGTCTCGCCCGCCCGTCGGTATTTTCCTTACAAATGCTCTACGAAGTCATCATTTATGTGGTTTGGTTTGGAATGCAGTGGACTTATATATTTAAAATATGAACCTCACTAACAGAAGGCTGCTTTCAATTTCAAATGCTGACGCGAGCTTTGTTTGTGAGACTGCTCGCGCATGCGGCTGTGCGGCTCCGTGTAGTGGTTTAATGTAGCCTACTTGTGCAAAATGAACGTTAGATGAGGGATTAAACGGACAGGACACACCGCATTACTTCTTTTATTTTAAAAGAGATGCGTGCGTGAATTCAGCTTAATAGATCTCCCGCAGACTATGATGTCAGTAAAAAAACAACAGTAAAGATGAAGAAAAATCACTCACAGTTCTTGAATGGAAAATGTTCAGATAATCTATAGGCTACTGAAAGCACTTTTTGTTTGTTGTTTGTTATATTTTTCTATGCTCCTCTTTAGTATTTGTTATATTAGTTAAAAATTCTTAACATACAACTGTTTTAATAAAAAAAAAACTATTTTTAATTATTTTTTAAAAAGTACTTAAGGTAACACTTTATTTGAAGGGGTGTGCATAAGACTGACATGACACTGTCATAAACATGACATAACACCTGTCATGAACATGAAGGAGTCTTTATGAATGTTTATGACTGTTGTCATTAAGTGTCATTCGGTAAATTATGACACTTTCAATGCAAAGTTGACATTGTTTAAAATGTCTTTGTTATGACAACTTGACATTAACACAGACAAAAAATGTCTTTGTTATGACAACTTGACATTACCCAAGACAAAAATGTCTTGATTATGACAACTTGACATTAACAAAGACGGAAATGTCTTTGTTATGACAACTTAATATTAACCAAGAAATCATAACCTGTCAAACTGTCACAAATATGTCATAACAGGTCTAATTATCAAACTTCAAGCATTTTGCAGTGTAATAACCCTTAATGACATCTTTATAACTAGTACAATGTGTTCCACTTTACTTGAGGACAGGTAATATTCATGACACAGTTATAATGGTGTCATGACGGCCAAAGTTGTGACAGGTTGACAGGTTATGATTTCTCGGTTAATGTCAAGTTGTCATAACAAAGACATTTCCGTCTTTGTTAATTTCAAGTTGTCATAATCAAGACATTTTTGTCTTGGGTAATGTCAAGTTGTCATAACAAAGACATTTTAAACAATGTCAACTTTGCATTGAAAGTGTCATAATTTACCGAATGACACTTAATGACAACAGTCATAAACATTCATAAAGACTCCTTCATGTTTATGACAGGTGTTATGTCATGTTTATGACAGTGTCATGTCAGTCTTATGCACACCCCTTCAAATAAAGTGTTACCGTACTGGATTACTTATGTAAACTAATAAATTAATAAGGGGGGAAAGGTAGATAAAGAATCGTTCTGGAATCGGATCGTGACTCCCAGAATCGGAATCGGATCGGATCGTGAGGTGACCAAAGATTCCCACCCCTACTATTTACGGACCAATATATGCTGTGAAATTTCACTTACCTCAGTACTGCTCAATTCAGTCCCCATTACACATAAAAAGCAAACAAATACAAATTAGTCAAGAAAGCTGCCTTCCTCAAATTAAAAAATACACTTAAAATGCATCTCATATACAGTCTAATTTAAATCCAAACATGTTTAAAAACCGATCTTAACACATCATTTTGTCATTGTCCAAAGCACACATTAGGATCTTGTTTAACACACACACATATCTGTTAACCTATATATTGTCTGTATAGAATGAAATGTACTAGAGTGAATTAGAAAAATAATATGTAAATAAGCACTTTCCTTTCAGTAATTAAACAAAACACATCAATATCATCCACAGATGTCAGCATTAATATTAAAGCTACTATGGAAAGTTTTCAGTAAAGAGCAGTTATTGATTTTCTCCTAATCCCCATTGACTTCCATAGTATATATTTTTTCCTACTATGCAAGTCAATAGGGATTAGAAACTCTTTGAATAGACATTATTTAAAATATTTTCTTTTCTGTTCAGCACAAGAAAGAATTTAATACAAATTAGTTTAAAAAAAACTTTAGAGTGAGTAAACAATAACACAGAATTGTCATTTTTGGGTGAAATATCCCTTTGAGGAAAAAACGCTACATGTCCACTATTCGTACTGTCGCTTTAAGACCTGCACGCGATGCGTCTTATATGTCTTATACGCGCATGACACGCATCCAATTATCACTCAAATGTTTGATTACACTTTAGTAACCCAACTGTGTTAGATCTATTGACCGCATTAGCGAAATATGAGACTCAAAGATAACTTACTCCATTAACCAGACGCTGTTTGACAGGATTGCAGTGCATGTGAGCTTCGGATTTATGCGTTCAAAAAAATTGCCTGTTTGAACAGTGCATCCGCACGCGAATGAAATGTTTAACCGTGCAAACAATGAATTTAAGTGAATTGCAGTGCCCCGTAACTAACTCTACCTCTAAGGAAATGTGTGAATATACATCGCGTACTGTATGTTGGACACGCCAAACTGAACTGATATAAAAAGAGCGCCCTATGGCATGATATTGCCATATTTCTTCATAAGTAGAGCATGGAGACATTTTAATGGTCAAAAATCGTGAAATCGCACACTGCATTAAAACACTTACCTTGCCTAATAACAATAATGACTACATTTCTTTATTACTTGTGCAAAACGAAAATGAATATCAGAAAAACAACCTACAATATAAACATGTAACATTATTTATACTTACATGTCTGCATGAACGCATTAAACCATACAGTAGGCTAGCTATAGAGACACGACGTCACATAAACTTCATCAATCACCGCCACCGCTCTGCAGCTAAAGTTACGCTTACATGCAGAGTTTGTGTTGCAATCGACATGAATTCATTCCGATTTATGACTCTGAATGTAGTTTACATGAACGCCAAACATTTGATCAATCGTTCGCACGACAAATGACTAACTCGGAGTATTTTTACCTCATAGAAGAATATGCACTTCAGTCTGTCATATTTCGTGTAATGTTTTTATGAATCATATCATCTCAAAATGGTACAAATATCTCACCAAACCGTATCATATACTTTCACAACACCTAATCTATATAGCACAGGTCATATAAAATTATTTTAGGATACTTTCACATGTTATTTTATTAGAATGCTTAACAACAATCGACGCCACGTTGAACAGGCCTCACTCAATTAAAACAACACCTTTAGCGCGTATTTTCAAAAAAATAAACTAATAAACATATCAACTAACATAAAAATAATTGAAACTATATTAGATATAATATGGATGAGCAGTAATTAAATACAGATTAATATGATTATCTAGACTAGAGGAAGCAAAGATGCACTCACCGTTACAGAGATGGGCCAAAATGGCTTCCTGTCTACCGGAAAGGAAATGTGCTCTCTGACAACAGTCGCAGCTCCCCTAGTGGTTGGGACATGACTTTTTATTACATTAACATGACTCACAATTTATTAACAAGGCCACTTACTATACTTATACTATTATTACAACAACAAATACATGTTTATTGTATATTTTACTGCTATAAATTGTCATGCAAATACAGAACTTACAGGCTGAACTTTTAAAGACTTTTTAAAGACTATGACTTAGACTTTATTTTGATAGTCCACTTTAGACATTCTACAAAGTACCATTGGAGCTACATGTCAATTAACTATTAGTATTAGTACATTTTCTGTTAATATCTGCTAACTCTTTATTGCGTTGCTCCCCCAATAGATATTCTACTCACTAACTTGGCAAGTACAAGTCAACTTATTATTCTCCTAACCCGAACCCTAAAATCTAACCAGTCTACTGAAAGTATAGTCTATTAATACTGTAATGAGAATTAGTTCACATAGTTGAAAAGTTAACTAATTATTAAGATGTCATAAAGTGGGCTATCGAAATAACCCTATTACTTGGCCTACAAGATTAATTCACTTTTTTGTATTTCCAAAAAAAAAAAACATCAAAAATATTTTTTTAAATCGAAAGAGAGAAAAAGAGACATCCATATTAATTTAAAGCAAAATATACTTTATACAGCCATATATAAACTATGAGTAGCCTGTCCTCATGTTATTACACTGTCAGACATTTCAATGTTATCCACAACTATTCACTGAGCTATTTTCTATATATCAATTACACAACTTATAATTTCATAATAATAAATATAAATAACTGATAGACTCCATTTCGGCGTACACTTTTGCATGTCAAGCCTCGCCTGCTGAAACACTAATAATTCATCTTGAAAGGTCCGAGACATTATTTTAACAAAGTGTAAACACATGGGCAGTACCATTCTGACTGTTAAGGCCTACGAAACATAATGTCTGCTTTGTAAAACATTTATAAAACTGTCTTAAATCGTCAAATTTTATTAAGCATGACTTACTTTTTAAAATAATAGCCTAATATTACCAATGAAACACCGACCACAGAGGCTCAAAAAATATTGCAACAACAGATATTGTAATATGTATGTAATGTTTATTACATAAACATGTAAATCGGCGATTAGAACTTATCTGAGAAAAGCTGCTCAACGTGCAGCAGGTAGCTGAAAACTCCCAACGCAAGAACATGTCCGACCATTTATAATTCATTTTATTAAAAAGAATACCACCCATTTCAACACATATAGCCTACCGACTTGACATGCTGTATTTAAATTATTTAAGCTTATATGCTTAGTAATTTAGCAATAGGCCATACAAATGGTCTTATTAACCTCGAGAAAATACAATATGAAAACTTTGATTCACACTCAAAACCTAAATTTCCCACGGATTTTCCACGGATTCCCATAGAAAACAAGAAACATTTATTATGGACATACAGAAAGCTTCAACTGAAACACAGAACACATGTTAGGCCTACTGTAAAAACTTCTTAACGAATCTGAACTCGAAAACATCTCTTCTTCAAACTACCAAACAGTCCACTTCAATTTTTTTTTTTTAAAAACTGATAACTGCAAAAACAAAGAAAGCAAATTTATTTAAAACCTGTAGGGGAGACCGGGGATGGTTGTAACAATTTTGACCTTTCTGTCTATATCTTGTAGTACTTTGAAGCCAGTGTGTTCAAAATGTGATCCAAACTAGTTACAAGTGTCTGCTATTAAATGAGATAGCTATTATCTTTGCAACACAAACAGAAAATGCATGGTTTAGTTTCAAACACGAGGAGTGAAATGTTACAATTCACCCCATAGACTGGGTTAGTTGTAACATACCCTGGGGTGAGATGTAACATTATGATATCCACCGGGGTGATATGTAACATAATGAAATAAGGATTTTGACCAAAAAAATATTTTGAAAGGTTTTTATTCAACACTGACTTTCAATATAACTGATGTGTGTGTGTCACTCTTAGTCTCAGAGTGTTTGTCACTCTCAGTTATGATTGACCATTATAAATTGAACTTGAACACAAACATTGTTTGTTTGTAAGCATGTTTTGTACTGCCAGTGTTAAAATATTTTGTGTGTGTGTGTGTGTGTGTGTGTGTGTGTGTGTGTGTGTGTGTGTGTGTGTGTGTGTGTGTGTGGTGTGTGTGTCTGTGTGTGTGTGTGTGTGTGTCTGTGTGTGTGTGTCTGTGTGTGTGTGTGTGTGTGTGTGTGTGTGTGTGTGTGTTTTGTTACTCTGGCATTGTTGTTACAACTAACCCAGAGTCTTGTTGTTACAACTAACCCAGAGTCATGTAGCCATGAACTAGCTCACCTTACAGCTAACAGGCAAAACATTAGCACTAACAACTTGCATGGAAAATATCTACACAGACACACAATAAACATAATAAAAGTTTGATGAGTTTAACTACAAAGCAGAAATTCCCATAACAAAAACAAAAAACTTAAAAAAAGTAACTTTCTTACCTCAAAATTGTTTTTTCTACTCTAGCATGTGCTGTGTCTGCCACAGGGATCTACTTTATCACATGTGTAATAAGAACTAAACTTAGCATGTGTGAAGTGAATCAGGTGATTTGTAACTAGTTCCTGATTGGACAAATTGGAATTGTTACAACTGACCCGTGTTACAACCATCCCCGGTCTCCCCTAAATCCGCGATGAGCAATGACCCGAGAGAGAATATTATTTGTATCTTTACTGAAATGAACTTAACTGACATTTCACAGTGGTGATTTATTATCAGTAGTATCGATGATCAAACATGAGGAGAAAAAGCTTATTTTGGTAAATAGACTAATGCCTTAAGCAGCAGTGCTAAGAAACGTGATTTGTGAAAACACAGTTATAATGGAAAGTTTTAATTACAGAACATAATTCAATATCTCCTTGACAGTAGCTCGCACACAGCAGTCACAATGCGATAGCCTACCTACTGGTATGTTTTTGTAATCGTTTTGAACTGCCCTTGATTTTAAACTTAGTTGGATTATTAGAGGACTGAGAACCTTCACATAGTCTATGTCGTTTTTGATTGTATTATTAACAAACTGCTGACACTAGTCTATTACTAACTAGCCTGTTCAATAAATTTCTATTAACACTGTATAACGTGAGCGACGCTGTCCATTACGGTGGAAACCACATTAAATATAAATTTAATTATATACTGTAGCGCTACAACTCTGCACACAAAATAAGTTCTTAGGTTAATATTACCAACTGTATTGAGCCAAACAATGCGCTCATTAAACATGACTGGTGATGTCTGGATAGGATATTAAATACCTGTATTACACTGTTGCTAACATATTTATTCCGGTCAAGGTACCGATGATGGTGAAATAGCCGCGACCTAAGAATGATTGACAGGAAGATAGCGGAGGCAATTAAAAGCGCAATATAACTTCAGTCAACAACACAATTAAAAAACTCACAGAATTGACACTTTTCAATTCGTCCGCGATTTTTCTATGCGTCAGAAAATGGATGTGTGGCTTAACAGCGCGTGAAAAGTGTCAATTCCGTGAGTCTCACGGCTAATGATTGAGTTTGGCAGCTGTCTACTTGAACAAGTTGACAATGCAAAACATTTTAATATGTATTAAACATTTATTGAATTTGTTAAATCTTATAGACACAGAAAACATGAGTGACAGCATCGCCCAGCCCAAATGTTGTCCATATTTATTATAACAAAGACCATCCATTTCAGCACATAAACTCAATTTCAGATGCTGTATTACAATTATTTAAACATAATATACCTTTCTAAAGCTATTGTCTTTACTATGGCATAGGCCTACATTGTAAACAAATCAATATTGACAACTGCCTAGTTGAGTAAAATAAGCACACAATGCAAACAGTATTTAGATAAACAGAATATATTTATTGAACATTTATTAAAGCATATAAAAAGTACAAAACTTGCAGTGAAACGCCAAACAAGTTTATTACTTAACTAAAACGCATTTCTCACACCATGCTCTTCTTAACGAAGCTGAACACAGAAAACTTGTCTAAACTTGTCTAGGCTCCCGAGCCAGGAGTCGCCGCGCCACTTTCTTCTGCCAGATGCAGGTGAACTTACTCTGCCACCTAAGATGCGCCGCCTTCCTCTGGCAATTGCGGGTCAACTTGCTCTGCCACCTGCGATGCGCCACCTTCCTCTGCCAATTGCGGGTCAACTTGCTGTGCCACCTGCGATGCGCCTTCGTCTGTATCAGCGGTCAGCTGGTCATCCGCGCCAGAAGCACTTCTCGCCATCCGCAGCTTCGATAGATACAAGGAAACCATCTGCGTTAACTTTTACGTCGAAAACTGCCGACTGAAGAAGGTGATCTTCGATGGTCTCCGCATCATTAAACGCACTGCTGAGTCCGGCGGCGCGTAAGTAGGTCGTCAACGCAGAGCTGGTTAGCAGCACTCTCTCGTCGCCGTCGGCGGTCGAGAAGATGGCTTTCCCTCCAAAACAGGCCGAGAAAGCTAGCGACGCCTGCTTGAGGTTGCATCTCTCACACCTGTGTGTCATGGACTTCTCGAAGAACGCCGTCTGTTTAAACTGACAGCTGGAACACTTTCGTTGAATCTGGACGTCGATGCCCTTTAAAGTGGCGCTGAAAAGCACCTTTAATCCGTCCTCCTTCTCACCGTCTTCTCCGTACAGAACGTCCAAATCTGCGATCTGCTCAATGCTGCTTGCCGGACCAGTACACAGGCGGATGATGCCATCTCTCTCTCTCGTAGACATATTTTTAAAAGCATACGACATGCCGCCTTCAGCCTGGTTAACATAGCCGTCCCACAGCGTCACGCTGATCTCGCCTGTCCCATCGTAGATCACTATTTCTTTGAGCTCAACGTCCGAGCAGTTGACCGTCACCATTCTGCTCAAGCAACCGTTTACTCGAACCTTCGCACGGACCTCTCCTACCTACATAAATCAACCACAAAGAAAACGTTACTTTTCTTTTTCAAAGCCTAGGTTAAGCTCTGATAGGCCCACTTTAAAATTCACACCTTTTGCTTTGGACCCAGAGCCTTCACCTCCGCTACACTCATCGTTCTGCAGCCCGGCGGCAAGTGACGCAGAAACGGCAGCCTGGTCACCTCCACTTTGGTCGCACGGGAGCATAAGATGTCATAACCGTCTGGGTCAGAATAACCTACAAGAAACAGGCAGTCAATTAAATTCGAGCCCACCAAAGATACAGCACAACACTTCGCGAGGCCCAGCTTTAAAATCAGCTAGACTACTTACTTAAGCTGCGTCTGACGTTCAGAAGCTTAACTGCGTTGCCATTCTTTGCAGCCTGATTGAAAATGGATTGCTTCTCCATCGCAAAAACGACAACTCTATGGTATTCCTGTCTGGCGCTTTGTAGCACGGCGGTAAAAAACGAAGCGCTGTTCCTAGATTGCTTTCTGGGTGAAACGTCATGGATAAACCCTTCCACCCCGTCCTCGCCGTCTTTTTGCAGTTTAGCTGGACTGGCCATTCCGCTGCTTTTCCGTCGACTTCTTCTGGATGGCACACCAAGATGACTATCTTGAATTAATGATAACATAGTCGACCACTCAAACCTATTTATACCTCTGATATGCAAATTTAGCTCAGACTGACGATTGGCCTGTGCTCCACACCAAAAGCGGCGCGGCCAACCAGGTGCATTCTCCAATAAATGACGTAAAAGAATAAAAAAACGTTCTTAAAATGCCCCAACCATTTCAATCATTCAGTGCCATTCGTAACATTAACTGAAAATTTAAATAATGTTCCTTCAAATCTGCTGCTATACGAAAGTGCGTATCAATACCACGAATGTTATTTCTCGTGGCATTTATGCATGCTACGCACTGAAAATCCCTTGGGTAGGATTAGTGGGAGGGGGGATGGGGGTGCGTGCGTATTACACGCCATAAAGTGCGTATCATATGCACGCGAAAACTGCGTATCATATACATATATATGCCGTATATATATACGTATAAATGCCGTTAGCATTCGCTATACTATACTGCAAGGGATGAAGGGGGGGGGGGGGGGGGGGGGGGGGGATAGCAAAGAGTAAAATCACCTATGAATCACACAACATAAGAGAGACGGACAGAAAAATCGCTGTCAATCTGAAACAAATCAGTCGTTTGACATCAAAACACTTCATATACTTTAATACATTACCTTTTATCATAACCATCTTGTATAACTGCTGTTTTACATGAAATGCAAATGAGCAACTTGAGGTTTGAGGGTCAGCTTGTATTATATGCTCAAATATGTCTAAATTCTCTAAACATAAACAATAAAATATTTGGCCCAATTAAACTGATAACAACACGTATATTGTATGATGGCAAAAGTGTTATGCCCAGTGCAAGCGGACCTGATTGAATCATCCTGATGCGCCTTAAACCAATGTATCACTACAGGACCTAGTTGAACACAAGTAGCCAATAAAACCACCACAGCTTACAATATAATATAGGACAATAGAAATTATTTCCACACAATCTACTTTTCCATACAAGTTTTTTTTCCCTTTCTTACTTTATCCACAACCCCATTTCCAGAATATTTACCACATTTTATAAAATCCAGTAAAATCTCGATTCTGTGATTTTGTTAATTCTTTTTAACCATTTGATTAACTTACAAAAGTGCACAGAAAATATTTCCAAACTTTCCACAGACCAAATTCATAATATTTTGTACACACATTTTTTTTTAATGGCTGCAAAACACTCCAAAAAGTAGAAAAACAGCTAAAATAAAAGTTAAAAGCTTTTAGAATATCCAAGTTAAACTGTTTTAAACCCGTCCACAATAAGATGGCGAATTGGTGATACTTCATGATAACTCTTTGCAAGTAAAGCTTGATATTAGCTCACCACACTCTGAATGTACGTGACATTTGACCCCTCAGATAGCATAGAATGGAAAATCGTCATGATATTGTATTAAATATTACTACATGGCCTCTGCAACTCTTTTCAAAACAGTCGTTGAATCTGTGTTAATCCAGCAGAAATCTATTTATCAATTCTATACACTATAAACAATGCTGCATAACTTTGAATAAAATATTTGGCCGAATTAAATTGATAACACACACAAATATTGCATAATGGCAAAAGTGCCATGCCCAGTGCTTACAAGTGGACCTGAGTGTATTATTCTGATAGACCTAATGAAGACATACACCTTAAATCAAGGTTTCACTACAGGACCTAGTTGAACACATGTAGTCAATAAAACCACCACAGCTTAAAATAGGAATTATTTCCACACAATCTACTTTTCCATACAAGTTTTTTCCTTTCTTACTTTATCCACAATCCCATTTCCAGAATGTTTGCCACATTTTACAAAATCCAATAAAATAAAGATTCTGTGATTTTGTTAATTGTCTTTAACTTTTGATTAACTGACAAAAGTGCACAGAAAATATTTCCAATCTTTCCACAAACCAAATTGATCATATTTTGTACATACAATTTTTTTTTAATTTTAATGGCTGCAACACACTCCAAAAAGTAGAAAAACTGCCAAAATAAAAGTTAAAAGCTTTTAGAATATCCAAGTTAAACTGTTTCTAAAACCGTCCACAATAAGATGGTGAATTGGTAATACTTCATGATTCTTTGCAAGCAAAGCTTGATGTTGGCTCACCACACTCTGAATGTACGTGACATTTGACCCCTCAGATGGCATAGAATGAAAAATCGTCATGCTATTGTGTTAAATATTACTACATGGCTTCTGAAAGTCTTTTGAAAACAGTTGTCACTGAACACAGTCTGCAACTTGAATCTATGTTAATCCAGCAGAAATCTATTTATCAATTCTATACACTATAAACAACCCAGATAGCACAAGTCTGTTTGATGTGATGTTTACATCTGGAAGACGTATTTTTAAAAGTGTTGGCTCATATGCAATACATCTAAAGGACGTTTCCTGTCAGATGTCAAATAGACTTTTAGAACATTTCAGTTTAACATGTAACTGTGTGCTATCTGGGGAGCATTCCAAAACAAAGCCAAAGAAAGGTAACTGCTGTTACAGTGTTCTGCCTAGGTTTCTCATAGGCTTCTGGAAGTTATGGTTAAGACAACCCATTATTTTCTATAAAAAAAACAACAACGGAAAATTGACTTAAGATACTTATCCACATGATAAACGGATCTTGAATGTGCCAAAAATATAAATAAATAATTTTCGACCAAAAATTTACCTTTGCTCGGCAGAAAAAAAAAATCCACATATTTCAAAATATTACATAATTCATTGAAGACCATGTCTCATTATTTAAATTGTATAAATATTTCACAATATTACAGTTTTGTTCTGTAATTTAGATCAAATAAATGTAGTCTTGATGACCAAAGGCTTCATTCAAAAACACTAGTGTCCAAACTTTCGCCCGGTATGCCCCTGAGGAACTCTCTGCACGTCCCTGAACTGTTTCTATATGAAGTCCATGAAGAAACCCTGTAAAGTTCTATTTAGAACTAGGGATGCACCATCAGACTGTACACCAGCAAAAACATCTAAACAGTTAAAAAATGATTGATTAACCACTGTTTACTATCACTCTTGCAATAGCTTAGAAACACCTTTAGAACTTGAGAAAACCACTGACTAAATTATAGCTTTAAAATATATATTTATTCAAGTCACTGAAACAATATGCCTAGCCTACATTTAATAGGCCTATACTTTAGCAAATCAAAGGCAGACTTAGCAACCGCCTATGGAGAGAGGCTTTCTGATTATGAAGTATAGGCTATAAGCCAGTAGGGCTGACAATAATGACTTTCCTAAAGGCAAACTAAAATGATTATATCTAAAGAAAAGCAAATTAGTAATGAACACAAATAGTTTTACACAGAAGGCGTTATCCTCACATAGCGACCTCAATTCAAAGTAATGTAGGCTACTTAAATTGAGTTATAGTAGGCTACTATGCCTTTGTTTATCTATGAGTAAATATGAATTTATCAGAATATTTGCCGCATTTCAATTGTCTGTGTACTGTGTAGGCCAACAGCCTACATTCCCTGTAACCTCTGAAATCAAAGGTCCTCAGAAGGATAGTTTTGTCATTCACAAACCCGGTCAGAACATTGTATGATCTCATCTCCATGACAAATGTGCAATATCTATCACAAACAAAATACACACGCCCCAGCAGGTGAATACAATCTAGCGCCCCGCCTCCTCCGACTTAAGTATCGGACCTAGTTGAAACACCCGTGCATGTAGCTGGCAGAATGCCAAAACTGCATCGGCGCCTTCATTAAGTGAACGCTTAAGTGAAAACGCTTTACTTTCCTAAAGGCAAACTAACGATTATAACCTATCTAGAGAAAAGCAAATGAGTAATGAACACAAATAGTTTTACACATAAGGCCTTATCCTCACATATAGCAACCACAATGCAAACAAGTAATGCAGGCTACTTAAATCGAGTTATGATAGGCTATCTTGCCTTTGTTTATCTATGAGTCAATATAATTTTATCAGAATATTTGCCGCATTTCAATTGTCTGTGTACTGCGTAGACCCACAGCCAACAGCTGCCATCAGTCCCTGTAACATCCGAAATCAAAGGTCCTCAGAAGGATAGCTTTGTCCTGCACACACCCGGTCACAAAATTGTATGATCCCATCTCCATCGACAAATATGCAATATCACAAACAAAATACACAAGCCATAGCAAATGAATACGATCTAGCGCCCCGCCTCCTCCGACTTAAGTATCGGACCTAGTTGAAACACCCGTGCATGTAGCTGGCAAAATGCCAAAACTGCATCTGTAATTACCCCAACCCAAGCGTACTTTACAGGTTCTCTACTGGACCAATAATTCTCTGTGGCTCAATAACCAAGAAAAACTCACATACACAAGTCATCAGATATAAATACTTTTATTTTTAGACAATCATTGGATTAAAATCTTCATCGTGTCCACGTCACAGGCTGTGACGTGGCCGTGCTCTGTGAGTGCTTGATGACTCATCGGTGTCTCATAATTATTAATGAGACAGAGTTCATATCCTATGAGAAGACACTGTCTCTTAATTATTCATGACACCACGTGGATCTTTCCAATGACAGACATGTCAAACTGTGATATCGCGTAGTAGCCTATAGATGAGAGAGACAATATGGGACGCAACAAGTGTTTGTTTTCGTGGTGCAAAAGTCCAAGTGGGTTGAATATGTTTCCCCGCGATGCTGCCAGGGCTGGACTCTGGCTCCGGGCGGCTGGTTTGATCAACCACGGACACATCTAAACTATAGTATGTGCCGCAAACATTTTTCTCGAGAGAGAATGGTGGACTTCGCCTTGTTGACGACCAATGCAGGTTGCGTCTTGCGAGTGATGCGGTAACGTTACCAAGTCCCGAGGACTTTTCTATCCCTTCAGAGGTATGTGTGTGTGTGTGTGTGTGTGTGTGTGTGTGTGTGTGTGTGTGTGTGTGTGTGTGTGTGTGTGTCTAAAATGAGAAGTCCTCCACCTCCACAGAGCCATCTTTATCATGGGAGTTCAGCGGGCGCGTAGATCTAGGCTATGCACGGAACGTTTTTTTTTAAGTGGAAAATTAATTATTTTCAAATATATGCATTTAGTGTCTATATAAACAACTATATATTTTATAATGACATTATAATTATACATGTAGCCTACATTAATATGTTTTAAATAGAATTACGATTACTGTAGGCTAATATATTTAGCAGGGCATTCAGTTACTTTTGAAAGGACAATAATAAAGTGTCAGTGTATTTCATTAGACTTTAACTTTGTCAGCTATAAACAAAATCTAGCATTTCCTCACGTTTTACCACTGCTTTTTAGTGACAGTCGATATGCATGGGCCACTGGCGATGTGATGGCCAAACCACACCCACTCCCTCCCTTCTCACAGCATCCACGCCCATTTAAGTTGCATTTTTCAAAAAGATTGTGAGCTAGACTTGAGCTGAAAGAGGGGGGTTTCATGACCCTTTAAGGCTTTATATCTGCAATGTCTCGACATATTGACAACTAACTTTGTATGTGTCATTGTCACTTCACTCTGACCACATCACATCGAGTTCATAACTGCGCCACCTATTGGTCGAAAGTGATAAACCATTAAATCATCTCATAAGTTACTGTATGCATGATTTTTCGACCATTTGCCGAAATTCCTCTTAAAATGTCTTTAAATTGCTCATTTTTTCAGTTGGTCTGACACTTTCAGCCATGTTTGCATGTCTTATCGTCTTCTACTGCTTGGCCCCGTTTAATGGCTGCTTGCAGCTATATTTAGGGGCCAAGCACCGAAGGTGCGAGGCACCTATTGTATCTTTCGTTATTAGGGCCAGCACCGAGGTGCGGACTTTGTATTTGGTTTATTATTTTATTATTTATTCTGCTTCTTCTTTTCCGACTGGGCGTCTATGGCAGCCCATAGAACCGTTTGCGGGAAAGTTGTTTTGGTTTGACATTCTGATAGAGGACAGTCCCAACATTAAGTACACCAATTTTGGTGTCTCTAAGTCATTCCCTCTAGCGCCACCACCTGTCCAAAGTTTTACTTTTATTATGCTAATAACTTTTGAACGTAAGGCCTATCATCAAAATTCTTTTTTCCCTTGTTCCTGAGCTCATGCCGATTCGATTGCACCCTATGACGTCATTTTCCGTCATAATAATTTGGCCGCCATCTTGAATTTTCAGAAAAACCTACTTTTTCGAACTCCTCCTAGGCCGATGCTCCGATTTTCACCAAAATTGCACCAGATCATCTTCAGACAGTGGGGACAAAAAGTTATGGAATTCAAGTTGATTCGCTTAAAAGTTTTTGAATGACGTGCAAAATAATTTTACGTAGAGCTTGCGAAAACAAACTTAAGGCTGTATCTCCGCAACGCTTTATCGTATTCAGACCAAACTTGGTACAAGTCATCACAAGCATGACCTGAGGCAACATGCAGCGTTTCGGCGCAGCGCCACCTACTGGTCCGGAGATATGAAAAATGGTTATTTTTGCTCATAACTCCTGAACGGTTTGTTCAAAAATCATAAAAGTGGCCTCGTTAGATTCAGGGCGTCATACCGAGTCGACTGATATCCAATTTTCCCAGATCGGCCATTTTGTCTGTCGGCCATTTTGAATTATGTGCTAAAATGCTGTATTTTCTGAACGCATGAACGAATTGTTACGAAACTCGGTATGGGTCATCAGTACGATGCCCTGAAAGAGCCTGAGAAGTTTCGAAACAGCGCCACCTAGTGGTGAACTTTTTTTTTCAAATGCTTATAACTTTGGGTGTGGTCGACTTATTTTCACGAGAGTCATCTTTTTGAGCTCCTGAATCGTTGCCGAGTCCAACGATACCAAACATGCTGGGTTTCGTCTTACGGTTTGTGTAGCGTTGCGATTTAGCGCGAAAAAAACATTTGGCTATATCTTCGAAACCGCTTGTCCGATCGAGACGAAACCACCGCCAGAAGTTTGGAAACATAGGTCGATAGGCTATACGCTAATGCCCAAATGCGAAAATATTGATAGTAAGGGGTAGTAAAATTCAAACAAAGTCACGTGTCAGTCATTTTTTACGTGTTTTTTCATATAAATGTCTATAACTCTGAAGTGAATTGAGATATTTTCACCAAAATTGACACACATACGTAAGGGCTCACTCTGAGGACACATAAAAAAAATTGTGGGACTGAGCCTCTTGGTGGCGCTATAATAGAACAAAACATGAAATTCCCATTGACTTCAATAGAGTTTTGTGAAATAAAATGCTATACTAAACAAATGCATTGATGTAATATTAAGAAACTCAGAATGTGCCAACAACACCATCCCCTGAAGGTACTAAAAATATTTCGAAACAGCGCCACCTTGTGGTCAAAAGTTATAATAAAATTTCCAAAAAGGCTAATAACTTTTGAATAAATCTGCCTGTTGAAATGCCACTGGTCTTAATAGATTCCTTGGGTCAAGCTGAGAACATAGATACCAGGTTTTCCTTATTTGGCCGAACTTCCTGTCCGCCATCTTGATTTTCAGTCAAAACCTACTTTTTCGAACTCCTCCTAGACCGTTTTTTCCGATTTTCACCAAAATCGAATCGTATCATCTCCAGACCGTGCCGACTAAAAGTTATAGATTTCGTGTCGATAGATGAAACCGTTTTCGTATACCGCAGCAGCAAATTTGAGGCATGCTGCCAAAATGACTATTAAGTGTTTAACATTGCAATGCCTTGACATTTTGACACCAAACTTTGTATGTGTCATTGTCACCTCACCCTGACCACATCACATCAATTTGCTAACTGCGCCACCTATTGGTCGAAAGTGATACTCCATTAAATCATATTTTTATTTAGAGTTTCTATGATTTTTCAGCCATTTCGCCTACAATTGTCTTTACATGTCTTTAATTGCTCGTTGTTGCAGTTGGTCTGACACTTTCAGCAATGTTGGCATGTCTTGTCGTCTTATGCTGCTTGGCCCCGATAATGGCTGCTTGCAGCTATATTTAGGGGCCAAGCACCGAAGGTGCGGAGGCACCTATTGTATCTGTTCCGGTTCTTATTATTATTATTATTATTATTATTATTCTTCTTCTTCCGACTGGGGGTCTATGGCAGCCCATAGAACCGTGTCCGGGAAAGTTGTTTTGGTTTGACATTCTGATAGAGGACAGTCCCAACATTAAGTACACCAATTTTGGTGTCTCTAACTTATTCCCTCTAGCGCCACCACCTGTCCAAAGTTTCACTCACATTTATGCTAATAACTTTTGATACGTAAGGCCTATCAACAAAATTCTTTTTTCCTCTGATTCCAGAGCTCATGACGATTCGATTGCACCCTATGACGTCATTTTCCGTCATGCAAATTTTTCCGCCATTTTGAATTTTCAGAAAAACCTACTTTTTCGAACTCCTCCTAGGGCGATGCTCCGATTTTCACCAAAATTGCACCAGATCATCTTCAGACAGTGGGGACAAAAAGTTATGGAATTCAAGTTGATTCGCTTAAAAGTTTTTGAATAACGTGCAAAATAATTTTACGTAGTGCTTGCGAAAACAAACTTAAGGCTGTATCTCCGCAACGCTTTATCGTATTCAGACCAAACTTGGTACAAGTCATCACAAGCATGACCTGAGGCAACATGCAGCGTTTCGGCGCAGCGCCACCTACTGGTCCGGAGATATGAAAAATGGTTATTTTTGCTCATAACTCCTGAACGGTTTGTCCAAAAATCATAAAAGTGGCCTCGTTAGATTCAGGGCGTCATACCGAGTTGACTGATATCCAATTTTCCCAGATCGGCCATTTTGTCTGTCGGCCATTTTGAATTATGTGCTAAAATGCTGTATTTTCTGAACGCATGAACGAATTATTACGAAACTCGGTATGGGTCATCAGTACGATGCCCTGAAGGAGCTTGAGAAGTTTCGAAACAGCACCACCTAGTGGTCAAAAGTTATAAAGAAATTTCCAAAAAGGCTAATAACTTTTGAATAAATCTGCCTGTTGAAATGCCACTGGTCTTAATAGATTACTTGGGTCAAGCTGAGAACATAGATACCAGGTTTTCCTTATTTGACCGAACTTCCTGTCCGCCATCTTGATTTTCAGTCAAAACCTACTTTTTTGAACTCCTCCTAGACCGTTTGTCCGATTTTCACCAAAATCGAATCGTATCATCTCCAGACCGTGCCGACTAAAAGTTATGGATTTCGTGTCGATTGACGAAACCGTTTTCGTATAGCGCAGCAGCAAAGTTGAGGCATGCTGCCAAAATGACTATTAAGTCTTTAACAATGTAATGCCTTGACATTTTGACACCAAACTTTGTATGTGTCATTGTCACCTCACTCTGACCACATCACATCAATTTGGTAACTGCGCTACCTATTTGTCGAAAAGTTATAACCCATTAAATTATCTTAAAAGTTACTGTATGATTTTTTTAGCCATTTATCCAAAGTTCTCTTAAAATGTCTTTAATTGCTTCTTGCTGCAGTTGGTCGTTTTACGGCTCTGTAATCACGTGGTGTTGCACAAATCCCCATAAAATGCATATCAGTCGATAGATCTCCTCAGGCTGAACAACTTTGCCTCTAGAACCATTGCTGTCAATCAAATTGTTCATTAAATATTCACAAATATGTTAAAAACCTACTTTTGCAAACTAGTCCCTGGTTTTTTGCCCGATCGGAACCAAACCAGTCTAGGACAATTCTCTAGACTCTCTAGATCAATAATTATCGAAAAAAAGTTGAAATTTGCCCTTTGGTTTACTATAACAGGGTCGTTTAGAAAATGGGCCTGTCAAAATACACTCAAAAGCCTATAAATCATAAATAAAAACTCAGAACTTCACAATAATTGATGAGCATATGTGTTATAACATGGTGAAGAAGCATGCAAAGTTTCATGGAGATCGGACTCGATAGATGGCGCTGTAACTGTTAAAAAGCTTAAAAACCATGTATTTCCTATGGTAAATTGCCTGTATTGGCTGTAAATGGTCTTTTCCATGTATGATCGTATAATTTTTCATATCACAATGCTCAAAATCATTGCAGTACAATTCTCTGGACTCTCTAGATCAATGATTATCAGAAACTGAGGCTATAACTTATTCATTTGGATGGCTATAATAGGGTCACTTCAATATATAGCCTTATGTGAACACAAAGGAAGATATTTGGAAGAAAACAGATCTCATTCCCCATTGACTACCATAGTAGGAAAAAATACATACTATGGTAGTCAATGGGGAATGAAATCTGTTTTCTTCCAGATATCTTCCTTTGTGTTCAGCAGAACAAATAAACACATAGAGGTTTGGAACAACTTGATAGGTAAGTAAGTAAACTATGATAGAATTTTCATTTTTGGGTGAACTAACCCTTTAAAAACATGTCAGAACATGTGACTCTAAATGAGATAATAATAATTAATGCCTCTATAACAGTTAAACAGGTGAAAATTCTAAAAACATAATTGAATATTAAGTCAATAAGTGGTATTCTACTGCCCCCTGCTGTTTAAAATAGTCATTTTTTCATGCAATATAACTAATATTATTCTATGATTCTTATTTAGACTTTATAATATAACTATTTGAACATTTACACTCACATTTTGTAAGACTATTGACTATTGCACTAATGAATATTTTGTCACATTTTAAAAATGAGAATCCTAAAGTGAAAGTAACGTTTGTCCGCCATTTAGGCCATTTAGGCCACGCTCAAATTTTGATGGTAAGGTCCTTGGTAAGATCTTTATCTAAATCTATCGTCTCTAAATCTACCCCCCCGCGGATCGCTATTCCGTGAGACCCCGGTCTTGGAACAGCTGTATCTCCCTGAATAGACCAGCTAGATCCTTGTGGGAGAGCTTGTTGGAAAGAGCCCGTCCTCATCTAGCTTCGATTCAAGTATGGTGCGATTTGGGCCGGGCATTCCCGAGATATAAGCCCACAAAGATATGCATTTCAACAGACATTACTCCCGGTAAATAAGAGTAAAAACTCAATCACCCAGCAACACAGAAATGGTCTTGTTCAACAGGACTCCTCAAACACTATCTAAGTTCTGAGTTTCACATTTTTTCATTTTCTCATTCCCGAGATAAGTGAAAAAACAATTCATTCTATTAATTCATTTCAACTGAATATGATGTAATACCAATGTTGTCCAATAGATGGAGCAACAGCATTAGTCATTTTTAATCATTTTTGTCAGCTTTCAGTATTGGCTAACAAACAAATGCTTAAAGCTATTTTTTATTATTATAATGGATGTATAATAATTACATCACAAAAAAATATGTGAAATGCTTATATACATTAAAAGGTATTTTGACACTAACATTCCGTGTGTGTGTGTGTGTGTGTGTGTGTGTGTGTGTGTGTGTGTGTGTGTGTGTGTGTGTGTGTGTGTGTGTGTGTGTGTGTGTGTGTGTGTGTGTGTGTGTGTGTGTGTGTGTGTGTGTGTGTGTGTGTGTGTGTGTGTGTGTAAGCATGCACACAATTGTGTGTATCAAGTATTATTGTTTAAGCTTCTTCTTTCTCTGTGCTTTAGCGTATTCTTTTCCAGGCACATTTCAACAGAATATTTCAGAAATGGCATAATGGTGTTTTACAGTCCTCAAGGAAAGATCAGATTTTCTTAAAAATAAACAAATGACATGACTCTAAACAAGCATGCAAAATTTCATGGCCATTAGGCAATAGGTGCTTAAATGAGATAATAATAATTAATGCCTCTATAACAGTTAAACAGGTGAAAATTCTAAGAACATAATTAAATATTAAGCCAATAAGTGGTATTCTACTGCCCCCTGCTGTTTAAAATAGTCGTTTTGTCATGCAATATAACTAATATTATTCTATGATTCTTATTTAGACTTTATAATATAACTATTTGAACATTTACACTCACATTTTGTGAGACTATTGACTATTACACACTAATGAATATTGTGTCACATTTAAAAATGAGAATCCTAAAGTGAAAGTAACGTTTGTCCGCCATTTAAGCCACGCCCCCTCAGTACAAATTCATTCATAACTCGAGAACGGAAAGTCGCTGCGCGCTCAAATTTTGATGGTAAGGTCCTTGGTAAGGTCTTTATCTAAATCTATCGTCGCGGGGCTCGGGAGCACCCCCCCCCCCCCGCAAATCGCTAATCCGTGAGACCCCGGTCTTGGAACGGCTGTAACTCCCTGAATATACCAGCTAGATCCTTGTGGGAGAGCTTGTTGGAAAGAGCATGTCCTCATCTAGCTTCGATTCGAGTATGGTGCGATTTGGCCTGGGCATTCCCGAGATATAAGCCCACAAAGATATGCATTTCAACAGACATTACTCCCAGTAAATAAGAGTAAAAACTCAATCACCCAGCAACACAGGAATGGTATTCTTCAACAGGACTCCTCAAACACTATCTAAGTTCTGAGTTTCACATTTTTCCATTTTCTCGTTCCCGAGATAGAAGTGAAAAACCAATTCATTCTATTAATTCATTTCAACTGAATAGTATGTAATACCACTGTTGTCCAATAGATGGAGCAGCAGCATTAGACATTTTTAATCATTTTTATCAGCTTTCAGTATTGGCTAACAAACAAATGCTTAAAGCTATTTTTTATTATTATAATGGATGTATAATAATTACATCACAAAAAAATATGTGAAATGCTTATATACCATTAAGAGATTTTCACGCTAACATATTCTGTGTGTGTGTGTGTGTGTGTGTGTGTGTGTGTGTGTGTGTGTGTGTGTGTGTGTGTGTGTGTGTGTGTGTAAGCATGCACACAATTGTTTGTATCAAGTATTATTGTTTAAGCTTCTCCTTTCTCTGTGTTTTAGCATATTCTTTTCCAGGCACATTTCAACAGAACATTTCAGAAATGGCATAATGGTGTTTTACAGTCCTCAAGGAAAGATCAGATTTTCTTAAAAATAAGCAAATGACATGACTCTAAACAAGCATGCAAAATTTCATGGCCATTAGGCAATAGGTGCTTCTGTAGAAATTAAAAAGGAAGTTAAAAATCATTTATTTCAAATATATATCCAACAATGTCAGATACAACTGTGATAAGCATTTCAGAATGGTCAGCATTTCAGTATGTGCTGAACTGAGTCACACAGATGTAGTCCACAATGGTGATGGTGGTGTGATGATCTGAATGCTGAACTGAGCCACACAGATGTAGTCCACAATGGTGATGGTGATGGTGATAATCTGAATGCTGAACTGAGCCACACAGATGTAGTCCACAATGGTGATGGTGGTGTGATGATCTGGACATTGTTTTTCTGCAGTCAAACTGATTCCTTGATTTGCATTGAATAGAATCTTCAGCTGGTTCTGGAGTTGAATATTGTCCTATAATGAAAATGATCTTGTCATCAGAGCAGCGTAAGACATTTGATGTACCTAAAGACAATGAGGATTTGATTAGGATTTTTTATTTTAGTTACACTTTACAAGTGAATTATGTACTTCTAAAACATTGTGTTTAAAGCAACTATTTATTTAACAGAATATCCTTATAACAGAAACAAATATTACAGAGTATTCTAGGCATAGTATGTCAATGTAATAACAGTTATAACTAATTTAAAAGATAAAAATAGTCTTACCTGTTTATCAATACTTGAAGTGTTGGAATATGATGAGAATGAAGCAGCAAAGATAGGCTAATATATCTCAAAGTTCATTGTCTTTCCTTTCTTTTTTCTCTTTCTGCTGCAAAGAGTTTGTTTAATTTCTTACATCACCTTTTGTTGTAAGTACTTCATTATAAACCTGACAACTGTATGATGCAAGTCTCCATACAAATTTATTATAAAAGGACATTACGCAGACATTTTAAACAATAAAACACATCAAAGAAATAAATAAAAAGAATGACTAAATAAATGAATAAATGAAAATTAATAAATAATTATTGTGTGTTAAAACTTTGTATGTGTCATTGTCACCTCACTCTGACCACATCACATCAATTTGGTAACTGCGCCACCTATTTGTCAAAAGTGATAAACCATTAAATCATCTTAAAAGTTACTGTATATGTGATTATTTTTAGCCATTTATCCAAGTTCTCTTAAAATGTCTTTAATTGCTCCTTGCTGCAGTTGGTCTGCCACTCCCACCCATGATGGCATCTGTTGCCGCTTCTTGCGCTTGGCCCCGGTAATGGCTGCTTGCAGCTATTTAGGGGCCAAGCACCGAAGGTGCGAGGCACCTATTGTATCTGTTCCCGTTCTTATTATTATTCTTCTTCCGACTGGGTGTCTATGGCAGCCCATAGAACCGTTTGCGGGAAAGTTATGAAATTTGGTACACTGATAGAGGACAGTCTGAAAAGTCACCAGAGAAAATTTGGAGTCTCCAACTCAATCCCTCTAGCGCCACCAACTGTCCAAAGATTTACTCATGTTTATGCTTATAACTTTTGAACCATAATGGCTAGAATCACAAATCCTTTGTCCTCTTATTCCTTGGCTCATGCCGATTCGATTGCACCCTATGACGTCATTTTCCGTCACGACAATTTGTCCGCCATTTGTAATTATCCGAAAAAGCTACTTTTTCGAACTCCTCCTAGGCCGTTGTTCCGATTCTCACCAAAATTGAACCAGATCATCTCCAGACCGTGCTGACAAAAAGTTATGGAATTCATAAAAACGCTGCAAGTTGTTCTCGAATACCACGCAAATTAATTTTAAGTAGCGCTTGCAAAAACAGACATAAGGCTGTACCTCCGCAACGCTTTATCGTATTCAAACCAAACTTGGTACATGTCATTACAAGCATGACCTGAGGCTACATGCTGCGTTTCGGCGCAGCGCCACCTACTGGTCCAGAGATACAAAAAATTGCTATTTTTGCTCATAACTACTGAACAGTTTGTCCAAAAATAATAAAGTTGGTCTTGTTAGATTCAGGGCGTCATGCCGAGTCGACAGATATCCAATTTTCCCAGATCGGCCATTTTGGCTGTCGGCCATTTTGAATTATGTGCTAAAATGCTGTATTTTATGAACGCATGAACGAATTGTTACGAAACTGGGTATGGGTCATCAGTACGATACCCTGAAGGATCCTGAGAAGTTTCGAAACAGCGCCACCTAGTGGCAAAATTGATTTTTCAAATGCTGATAACTCTGGTTGTGTTCGACGTATTTTCACGGGAGTCATCTCGTTGGGATCCTGAATCCTTGCCGAGTCCACAGATACCAAATATGCTTAGGTTTTGTTTACGGTTTGTGTAGCGTTGTGATTTAGCGCTTAAAAAACATTTGTGGATATCTTCGAAACCGCTTGTCCGATCGAGACGAAACCACCGCCAGAAGTTTGGAAACATAGGTCGATAGGCTAAACGCTAATGCCCAAATGCGAAAATATTGATATTAAGGGGTAGTAAAATCCAATCAAAGTCACGTGTCAGTCATTTTTTATGTGTTTATTCACATAAATGTATATAACTCCAAAACTAAATGAGATATTTTCACCAAATTTTACACACACATGTATGGGCTCACTTTGAGGTCACATAAAAAAAATGGTGGGATTGAGCCTCTTGGTGGCGCTATAATAGAACGTAACATGCTATTCTTAACGAATGCATTGGTGTAACATTACAAAACTCAGCATGTGCCATCAGCACCATGCCCTGAAGGTACTCAAAACATTTCGAGACAGCGCCACCTTTTGGTCAAAAGTTATAACATAATTTCTAAAAAACTTTTGAATAAATCTGCGTATTTTAATGCCACTGGTCTTAAGGTTTGTCATTGTCACCAGACTCTGACCACATCACATCGTTTTTGTAACTACGCCACCTATTGGTCAAAAGTGATAATCCATTAAATCACATTTTTAGTTAATTAGTGTGATTTTTAAGCCATTTTGCCTAAATTAATCTTTAAATGTCTTAAATTGCTCCTTGCTGCAGTTGGTCTGACACATGCTGGCATGTCTTGTCGTCTTCTTTGCGCTTGGCCCCGGTTATTGCTGCTTGCAGCTATATTTATTATTCTTTTTCTTCTTCTTCTTCTTCCGACTTGGCGTCTATGGCAGCCCATAGAACCGATTGCGGGAAAGTTGTTTTGGTTTGACATTCTGATAGAGGACAGTCCCAAATTTAAAAACACCAATTTTGGTGTCTCCAAGTCATTCCCTCTAGCGCCACCACCTGTCCAAAGTTTCACTTTTATTATGCTAATAACTTTTGAACCGTAAGGCCTATCATCAAAATTCTTTTTTCCCCTTGTTCCTGAGCTCATGCCGATTCGATTGCACCCTATGACGTCATTTTCCGTCATAATAATTTGGCCGCCATCTTGAATTTTCAGAAAAACCTACTTTTTCGAACTCCTCCTAGGCCGATGCTCCGATTTTCACCAAAATTGCACCAAATCATCTTCAGGCAGTGGGGACAAAAAGTTATGGAATTCAAGTTGATTCGTCAAATCGTTTTTGATAAACGTGCAAACTAATTTTACGTAGCGCTTGCGAAAACAAACTTAAGGCTGTATCTCCGCAACGCTTTATCGTATTCAGACCAAACTTGGTACAAGTCATCACAAGCATGACCTGAGGCAACATGCAGCGTTTCGGCGCAGCGCCACCTACTGGTCCGGAGATATGAAAAATGGCTATTTTTGCTCATAACTCCTGAACGGTTTGTCCAAAAATCATAAAAGTGGCCTCGTTAGATTCAGGGCGTCATACCGAGTCGACTGATATCCAATTTTTCCATATCGGCCATTTTGGCTGTCGGCCATTTTGAATTATGTGCTAAAATGCTGTATTTTCTGAACGCATGAACGAATTGTTACGAAACTCGGTATGGGTCATCAGTACGATGCCCTGAAGGAGCCTGAGAAGTTTCGAAACAGCGCCACCTAGTGGTGAACTTTTTTTTTCAAATGCTTATAACTTTGGGTGTGGTCGACTTATTTTCACGAGAGTCATCTTTTTGAGCTCCTGAATCGTTGCCGAGTCCAACGATACCAAACATGCTGGGTTTCGTCTTACGGTTTGTGTAGCTTTGCGATTTAGCGCGAAAAAAACATTTGGCTATATCTTCGAAACCGCTTGTCCGATCGAGACGAAACCACCGCCAGAAGTTTGGAAACATAGGTCGATAGGCTATACGCTAATGCCCAAATGCGAAAATATTGATAGTAAGGGGTAGTAAAATTCAAACAAAGTCATGTGTCAGTCATTTTTTACGTGTTTTTTTCATATAAATGTCTATAACTCTGAAGTGAATTGAGATATTTTCACCAAAATTGACACACATACGTATGGGCTCACTCTGAGGACACATAAAAAAAATTGTGGGACTGAGCCTCTTGGTGGCGCTATAATAGAACAAAACATGAAATTCCCATTGACTTCAATAGAGTTTTGTGAAATAAAATGCTATACTAAACAAATGCATTGATGTAATATTAAGAAACTCAGAATGTGCCAACAACACCATCCCCTGAAGGTACTAAAAATATTTCGAAACAGCGCCACCTTGTGGTCAAAAGTTATAATAAAATTTCCAAAAAGGCTAATAACTTTTGAATAAATCTGCCTGTTGAAATGCCACTGGTCTTAATAGATTCCTTCGGTCAAGCTGAGAACATAGATACCAGGTTTTCCTTATTTGGCCGAACTTCCTGTCCACCATCTTGATTTTCATTCAAAAGCTACTTTTTCAAACTCCTCCTAGACCGTTTGTCCGATTTTCACCAAAATCGAATCGTATCATCTTCAGACCGTCCCGACCAAAATTTATGGATTTCGTGTCGATAGACAAAACCGTTTTCGTATACCGCAGCAGCAAAGTTGAGGCATGCTGCCAAAATGACTATTAAGTGTTTAACATTGCAATGCCTTGACATTTTGACACCAAACTTTGTATGTGTCATTGTCACCTCACCCTGACCACATCACATCAATTTGCTAACTGCGCCACCTATTGGTCGAAAGTGATACTCCATTAAATCATATTTTTATTTAGAGTTTCTATGATTTTTCAGCCATTTCGCCTACAATTGTCTTTAAATGTCTTTAATTGCTCATTGTTGCAGTTGGTCTGACACTTTCAGCAATGTTGGCATGTCTTGTCGTCTTATGCTGCTTGGCCCCGATAATGGCTGCTTGCAGCTATATTTAGGGGCCAAGCACCGAAGGTGCGGTGGCACCTATTGTATCTGTTCCGGTTCTTATTATTCTTCCGTTTCTTCCGACTGGGCGTCTATGGCAGCCCATAGAACCGTTTGCGGGAAAGTTATGAAATTTGGTACACTGATAGAGGACAGTCTGAAAAGTCACCAGAGCAAATTTGGAGTCTCCAACTCAATCCCTCTAGCGCCACCAACTGTCCAAAGATTTACTCATGTTTATGCTTATAACTTTTGAACCATAATGGCTAGAATCACAAATCCTTTGTCCTCTTATTCCTTGGCTCATGCCGATTCGATTGCACCCTATGACGTCATTTTCCGTCACGACAATTTGTCCGCCATTTGTAATTATCCGAAAAAGCTACTTTTTCGAACTCCTCCTAGGCCGTTGTTCCGATTCTCACCAAAATTGAACCAGATCATCTCCAGACCGTGCTGACAAAAAGTTATGGAATTCATAAAAACGCTGCATGTTGTTCTCGAATACCACGCAAATTAATTTTAAGTAGCGCTTGCGAAAACAGACATAAGGCTGTATCTCCGCAACGCTTTATCGTATTCAAACCAAACTTGGTACATGTCATTACAAGCATGACCTGAGGCTACATGCTGCGTTTCGGCGCAGCGCCACCTACTGGTCCAGAGATACGAAAAATTGCTATTTTTGCTCATAACTACTGAACAGTTTGTCCAAAAATAATAAAGTTGGTCTTGTTAGATTCAGGGCGTCATGCCGAGTCGACAGATATCCAATTTTCCCAGATCGGCCATTTTGGCTGTCGGCCATTTTGAATTATGTGCTAAAATGCTGTATTTTATGAACGCATGAACGAATTGTTACGAAACTCGGTATGGGTCATCAGTACGATACCCTGAAGGAGCCTGAGAAGTTTCGAAACAGCGCCACCTAGTGGCAAAATTGATTTTTCAAATGCTGATAACTCTGGTTGTGTTTGACGTATTTTCACGGGAGTCATCTCGTTGGGATCCTGAATCCTTGCCGAGTCCACAGATACCAAATATGCTTAGGTTTTTTTTACGGTTTGTGTAGCGTTGTGATTTAGCGCTTAAAAAACATTTGCCGATATCTTCGAAACCGCTTGTCCGATCGAGACGAAACCACCGCCAGAAGTTTGGAAACATAGGTCGATAGGCTATACGCTAATGCCCAAATGCGAAAATATTGATAGTAAGGGGTAGTAAAATCCAATCAAAGTCACGTGTCAGTCATTTTTAATGTGTTTATTCACATAAATGTATATAACTCCAAAACTAAATGAGATATTTTCACCAAATTTTACACACACATGTATGGGCTCACTTTGAGGTCACATAAAAAAAATGGTGGGATTGAGCCTCTTGGTGGCGCTATAATAGAACGTAACATGCTATTCTTAATGAATGCATTGGTGTAACATTACAAAACTCAGCATGTGCCATCAGCACCATGCCCTGAAGGTACTCAAAACATTTCGAGACAGCGCCACCTTTTGGTCAAAAGTTATAACATAATTTCTAAAAACTTTTGAATAAATCTGCGTATTTTAATGCCACTGGTCTTAAGGTTTGTCATTGTCACCAGACTCTGACCACATCACATCGTTTTTGTAACTACGCCACCTATTGGTCAAAAGTGATAATCCATTAAATCACATTTTTAGTTAATTAGTGTGATTTTTAAGCCATTTTGCCTAAATTAATCTTTAAATGTCTTAAATTGCTCCTTGCTGCAGTTGGTCTGACACATGTTGACATGTCTTGTCGTCTTCTTTGCGCTTGGCCCCGGTTATTGCTGCTTGCAGCTATATTTAGGGGCCAAGCACCGAAGGTGCGAGGCACCTATTGTATCTGTTCCGGTTCTTATTATTATTATTATTATTATTCTGCTTCTTCTTCTTCCGACTGGGCGTCTATGGCAGCCCATAGAACCGTTTGCGGGAAAGTTGTTTTGGTTTGGCATTCTGATAGAGGACAGTCCCAACATTAAATACACCAATTTTGGTGTCTCTAAGTCATTCCCTCTAGCGCCACCACCTGTCCAAATTTTCACTTTTATTATGCTAATAACTTTTGAACCGTAAGGCCTATCAACAAAATTCTTTTTTCCTCTGATTCCTGAGCTCATAACGATTCGATTGCACCCTATGACGTCATTTCCCGTCATGCAAATTTTTCCGCCATTTTGAATTTTCAGAAAAACCTACTTTTTCGAACTCCTCCTAGGGCGATGCTCCGATTTTCACCAAAATTGCACCAAATCATCTTCAGGCAGTGGGGACAAAAAGTTATGGAATTCAAGTTGATTCGTCAAATCGTTTTTGAATAACGTGCAAACTAATTTTACGTAGCGCTTGCGAAAACAAACTTAAGGCTGTATCTCCGCAACGCTTTATCGTATTCAGACCAAACTTGGTACATGTCATCACAAGCATGACCTGAGGCAACATGCAGCGTTTCGGCGCAGCGCCACCTACTGGTCCGGAGATATGAAAAATGGTTATTTTTGCTCATAACTCCTGAACGGTTTGTCCAAAAATCATAAAAGTGGCCTCGTTAGATTCAGGGCGTCATACCGAGTCGACTGATATCCAATTTTTCCATATCAGCCATTTTGTCTGTCGGCCATTTTGAATTATGTGCTAAAATGCTGTATTTTCTGAACGCATGAACGAATTGTTACGAAACTCGGTATGGGTCATCAGTACGATGCCCTGAAAGAGCCTGAGAAGTTTCGAAACAGCGCCACCTAGTGGTGAACTTTTTTTTTCAAATGCTTATAACTTTGGGTGTGGTCGACTTATTTTCACGAGAGTCATCTTTTTGAGCTCCTGAATCGTTGCCGAGTCCAACGATACCAAACATGCTGGGTTTCGTCTTACGGTTTGTGTAGCGTTGCGATTTAGCGCGAAAAAAACATTTGGCTATATCTTCGAAACCGCTTGTCCGATCGAGACGAAACCACCGCCAGAAGTTTGGAAACATAGGTCGATAGGCTATACGCTAATGCCCAAATGCGAAAATATTGATAGTAAGGGGTAGTAAAATTCAAACAAAGTCACGTGTCAGTCATTTTTTACGTGTTTTTTCATATAAATGTCTATAACTCTGAAGTGAATTGAGATATTTTCACCAAAATTGACACACATACGTATGGGCTCACTCTGAGGACACATAAAAAAAATTGTGGGACTGAGCCTCTTGGTGGCGCTATAATAGAACAAAACATGAAATTCCCATTGACTTCAATAGAGTTTTGTGAAATAAAATGCTATACTAAACAAATGCATTGATGTAATATTAAGAAACTCAGAATGTGCCAACAACACCATCCCCTGAAGGTACTAAAAATATTTCGAAACAGCGCCACCTTGTGGTCAAAAGTTATAACAAAATTTCCAAAAAGGCTAATAACTTTTGAATAAATCTGCCTGTTGAAATGCCACTGGTCTTAATAGATTCCTTGGGTCAAGCTGAGAACATAGATACCAGATTTTCCTAATTTGGCCGAACTTCCTGTCCGCCATCTTGATTTTCAGTCAAAACCTACTTTTTCGAACTCCTCCTAGACCGTTTGTCCGATTTTCACCAAAATCGAATCGTATCATCTCCAGACTGTGCCGACTAAAAGTTATGGATTTCGTGTCGATAGACAAAACCGTTTTCGTGTAGCGCAGCAGCAAAGTTGGGGTAGGATGCCAAAAGGACTATTCAGTCTTTATCTCTGCAATGCCTTGACATTTTGACACCAAACTTTGTATGTGTCATTGTCACTTCACTCTGATCACATCACATCGAGTTCATAACTGCGCCACCTATTGGTCGAAAGTGATAAACCATTAAATCATCTCATAAGTTACTGTATGCATGATTTTTCGACCATTTGCCGAAATTCCTCTTAAAATGTCTTTAATTGCTAATTTTTTCAGTTGGTCTGACACTTTCAGCCATGTTGGCATGTCTTATCGTCTTCTACTGCTTGGCCCCGTTTAATGGCTGCTTGCAGCTATATTACCAATTGTTTCTGTTCCGGTTCTTTTTTATTCTTCTTCCGACTGGGCGTCTATGGCAGCCCATAGAACCGTTTACGGGAAAGTTGTTTTGATTTGACATTCTGATAGAAGACAGTCCCAACATTAAATGCACCAATTTTGGTGTCTCTAACTCATTCCCTCTAGCGCCACCACCTGTCCAAAGTCTCACTTTTATTATGCTAATAACTTTTGAACCGTAAGGCCTATCAACAAAATTCTTTTTTCCTCTGATTCCTGAGCTCATGACGATTCGATTGCACCATATGACGTCATTTTCCGTCATGCAAATTTTTCCGCCATTTTGAATTTTCAGAAAAACCTACTTTTTCGAACTCCTCCTAGGCCGATGCTCCGATTTTCACCAAAATTGCATCAGATCATCTTTAGGCAGTGTGGACAAGAAGTTATGGAATTCAAGTATATTCGCTTAACAGTTTTTGAATACCGTGCAAAATAATTTTACGTAGCGCTTGCGAAAACAAACTTAAGGCTGTATCTTCGCAACGCTTAATCGTATTCAGACCAAACTTGGTACATATCATCACAAGCATGACCTGAGGCTACATGCTGCGTTTCGGCGCAGCGCCTCCTACTGGTCCGGAGATATGAAACATGGCTATTTTTGCTTATAACTTCTGAACAATTTGTCCAAAAATCATAAAAATGGTCTCGTTAGATTCAGGGCGTCACACCGGGTCGTCTGATATAAATTTTTACCAGATCAGCCATTTTGTCTGTCGGCCATTTTGAATTATGTGCTAAAATGCTGTATTTTCTGAACGCATGAACGAATTGTTACGAAACTCAGTATGGGTCATCAGTACGATGCCCTGAAGGAGCGTGAGAAGTTTCGAAACATCGCCACCTAGTGGTCAAAAGTTATAACAAAATTTCCAAAAAGGCTAATAACTTTTGAATACATCTCCCTGTTGAAATGCCACTGGTCTTAATAGATTCCTTGGGTCAAGCTGAGAACATAGATACCAGATTTTCCTAATTTGGCCGAACTTCCTGTCCGCCATCTTGATTTTCAGTCAAAACCTACTTTTTCGAACTCCTCCTAGACCGTTTGTCCGATTTTCACCAAAATCGAATCGTATCATCTCCAGACTGTGCCGACTAAAAGTTATGGATTTCGTGTCGATAGACAAAACCGTTTTCGTGTAGCGCAGCAACAAAGTTGGGGTAGGATGCCAAAAGGACTATTCAGTCTTTATCTCTGCAATGCCTTGACATTTTGACACCAAACTTTGTATGTGTCATTTTCACCTCACTCTGACCACATCACATCAATTTCGTAAGTGCTCCACCTATTTGTCGAAAGTGCTAAACCATTAAATTATCTTAAAAGTTACTGTATATATGATTTAATGCCATTTATCCAAAGTTCTCTTAAAATGTCTTTAATTGCTCATTGCTGCAGTTGGTCTGCCACTCCCACCCATGAGGGCATCTGTTGCCGCTTCTTGCGCTTGGCCCCGGTAATGGCTGCTTGCAGCTATATTTATTATTCTTTTTCTTCTTCTTCCGACTTAGCGTCTATGGCAGCCCATAGAAACGATTGCGGGAAAGTTGTTTTGGTTTGACATTCTGATAGAGGACAGTCCCAACATTAAATACACCAATTTTGGTGTCTCTAACTCATTCCCTCTAGCGCCACCACCTGTCCAAAGTTTCACTTTTATTATGCTAATAACTTTTGAACCGTACGGCCTATCATCAAAATTCTTTTTTCCTCTGATTCCGGAGCTCATGCCGATTCGATTGCACCCTATGACGTCATTTTCCGTCATAAAAATATGGCCGCCATTTTGAATTGTTCAATAAACGTACTTTTTCGAACTCCTCCTAGGCCGATTCTCCGATTTTCACCAAAATTGCACCAAATCATCTTCAGGCAGTGGGGACAAAAAGTTATGGAATTCAAGTTGATTCGTCAAATCGTTTTTGATAAACGTGCAAACTAATTTTACGTAGCGCTTGCGAAAATAAACTTAAGGCTGTATCTCCGCAACGCTTTATCGTATTCAGACCAAACTTGGTACAAGTCATCACAAGCATGACCTGAGGCAACATGCAGCGTTTCGGCGCAGCGCCACCTACTGGTCCGGAGATATGAAAAATTGCTATTTTGGCTTATAACTTCTGAACAGTTTGTCCAAAAATAATAAAATTGGTCTTGTTAGATTCAGGGCGGCATGCCGAGTCGACTGATATCCAATTTTCCCATATCGGCCATTTTGTCTGTCGGCCATTTTGAATTATGTGCTAAAATGCTGTATTTTCTGAACGCATGAACGAATTGTTACGAAACTCGGTATGGGTCATCAGTACGATGCCCTGAAAGAGCCTGAGAAGTTTCGAAACAGCGCCACCTAGTGGTGAATTTTTTTTTTCAAATGCTTATAACTTTGGGTGTGGTCGACTTATTTTCACGAGATTCATCTTTTTGAGTTCCTGAATCGTTGCCGAGTCCAACGATACCAAACATGCTGGGTTTCGTCTTACGGTTTGTGTAGCGTTGCGATTTAGCGCTTAAAAAACATTTGGCTATATCTTCGAAACCGCTTGTCCGATCGAGACGAAACCACCGTCAGAAGTTTGGAAACATAGGTCGATAGGCTATACGCTAATGCCCAAATGCGAAAATATTGATAGTAAGGGGTAGTAAAATTCAAACAAAGTCACGTGTCAGTCATTTTTTACGTGTTTTTTCATATAAATGTCTATAACTCTGAAGCGAATTGAGATATTTTTACCAAAATTGTCACACACATGTAAGGGCTCACTCTGAGGACACATAAAAAAAATTGTGGGACTGAGCCTCTTGGTGGCGCTATAATAGAACAAAACGTGAAATTCCCATTGACTTCAATACAGTTTTGTGAAATAAAATGCTATACTAAACAAATGCATTGGTGTAATATTACAAAACTCAGAATGTGCCAACAGCACCATCCCCTGAAGGTAATCAAAATATTTTGAAACAGCGCCACCTAGTGGTCAAAAGTTATAACAAAATTTCCAAAAAGGCTAATAACATTTGAATAAATCTGCCTGTTGAAATGCCACTGGCCTTTATAGATTCCTTGGGTCACTACGAGAACATAGATACCAATTTTGCCGTATTTGGCTGAACTTCCTGTCCGCCATCTTGATTTTCATTCAATACCTACTTTTTCGAACTCCTCCTAGACCGTTTGTCCGATTTTCACCAAAATCGAATCGTATCATCTTCAGACCGTCCCGACCAAAAGTTATGGATTTCGTGTCGATAGACAAAACCGTTTTCGTATACCGCAGCAGCAAAGTTGAGGCATGCTGCCAAAATGACTATTAAGGCTTTATATCTGCAATGTCTCGACATATTGACAACTAACTTTGTATGTGTCATTGTCACTTCACTCTGACCACATCACATCGAGTTCATAACTGCGCCACCTATTGGTCGAAAGTGATAAACCATTAAATCATCTCATAAGTTACTGTATGCATGATTTTTCGACCATTTGCCGAAATTCCTCTTAAAATGTCTTTAAATTGCTCATTTCTTCAGTTGGTCTGACACTTTCAGCCATGTTGGCATGTCTTATCGTCTTCTACTGCTTGGCCCCGTTTAATGGCTGCTTGCAGCTATATTTAGGGGCCAAGCACCGAAGGTGCGGTGGCACCTATTGTATCTGTTCCGGTTCTTATTATTCTTCCGTTTCTTCTTCTTCTTCCGACTGGGCGTCTATGGCAGCCCATAGAACCGTTTGCGGGAAAGTTATGAAATTTGGTACACTGATAGAGGACAGTCTGAAAAGTCAGCAGAGCAAATTTGGAGTCTCCAACTCAATCCCTCTAGCGCCACCAACTGTCCAAAGATTTACTCATGTTTATGCTTATAACTTTTGAACCATAATGGCTAGAATCACAAATCCTTTGTCCTCTTATTCCTTGGCTCATGCCGATTCGATTGCACCCTATGACGTCATTTTCCGTCACGACAATTTGTCCGCCATTTGTAATTATCCGAAAAAGCTACTTTTTCGAACTCCTCCTAGGCCGTTGTTCCGATTCTCACCAAAATTGAACCAGATCATCTCCAGACCGTGCTGACAAAAAGTTATGGAATTCATAAAAACGCTGCAAGTTGTTCTCGAATACCACGCAAATTAATTTTAAGTAGCGCTTGCGAAAACAGACATAAGGCTGTATCTCCGCAACGCTTTATCGTATTCAAACCAAACTTGGTACATGTCATTACAAGCATGACCTGAGGCTACATGCTGCGTTTCGGCGCAGCGCCACCTACTGGTCCAGAGATACGAAAAATTGCTATTTTTGCTCATAACTACTGAACAGTTTGTCCAAAAATAATAAAGTTGGTCTTGTTAGATTCAGGGCGTCATGCCGAGTCGACAGATATCCAATTTTCCAGATCGGCCATTTTGGCTGTCGGCCATTTTGAATTATGTGCTAAAATGCTGTATTTTATGAACGCATGAACGAATTGTTACGAAACTCGGTATGGGTCATCAGTACGATACCCGAAGGAGCCTGAGAAGTTTCAAAACAGCGCCACCTAGTGGCAAAATTGATTTTTCAAATGCTTATAACTCTGGTTGTGTTTGACGTATTTTCACGGGAGTCATCTCGTTGGGATCCTGAATCCTTGCCGAGTCCACAGATACCAAATGCTTAGGTTTTGTTTACGGTTTGTGTAGCGTTGTGATTTAGCGCTTAAAAAACATTTGCCGATATCTTCGAAACCGCTTGTCCGATCGAGACGAAACCACCGCCAGAAGTTTGGAAACATAGGTCGATAGGCTATACGCTAATGCCCAAATGCGAAAATATTGATAGTAAGGGGTAGTAAAATCCAATCAAAGTCAAGTGTCAGTCATTTTTTATGTGTTTATTCACATAAATGTATATAACTCCAAAACTAAATGAGATATTTTCACCAAATTTTACACACACATGTATCGGCTCACTTTGAGGTCACATAAAAAAAATGGTGGGATTGAGCCTCTTGGTGGCGCTATAATAGAACGTAACATGCTATTCTTAACGAATGCATTGGTGTAACATTACAAAACTCAGCATGTGCCATCAGCACCATGCCCTGAAGGTACTCAAAACATTTCGAGACAGAGCCACCTTTTGGTCAAAAGTTATAACATAATTTCTAAAAAACTTTTGAATAAATCTGCGTATTTTAATGCCACTGGTCTTAAGGTTTGTCATTGTCACCAGACTCTGACCACATCACATCGTTTTTGTAACTACGCCACCTATTGGTCAAAAGTGATAATCCATTAAATCACATTTTTTGTTAATTAGTGTGATTTTTAAGCCATTTTGCTAAATTAATCTTTAAATGTCTTAAAATTGCTCCTTGCTGCAGTTGGTCTGACACATGTTGACATGTCTTGTCGTCTTCTTTGCGCTTGGCCCCGGTTATTGCTGCTTGCAGCTATATTTAGGGGCCAAGCACCAAAGGTGCGGAGGCACCTATTGTATCTGTTCCGGTTCTTATTATTATTATTATTCTTGTTCTTCTTCCGACTGGGCGTCTATGGCAGCCCATAGAACCGTTTGCGGGAAAGTTGTTTTGGTTTGACATTCTGATAGAGGACAGTCCCAACATTAAATACACCAATTTTGGTGTCTCTAACTCATTCCCTCTAGCGCCACCACCTGTCCAAAGTTTCAGTTTTATTATGCTAATAACTTTTGAACCGTACGGCCTATCAAGAAAATTCTTTTTTCCTCTGATTCCTGAGCTCATGACGATTCGAATGCTCCCTATGACGTCATTTTCCGTCATAAAAATATGGCCGCCATTTTGAATTGTTCAATAAACGTACTTTTTCGAACTCCTCCTAGGCCGATGCTCCGATTTCCACGAAAATTGATCCAGATCATCTCCAGAGCATGCCGACAAAAAGTTATTAGAATAATGTTGATTCGTCAAACCGTTTTTGATAAACGCACGAACAAATATTTCGTAGCGCTCGCAAAAAACGGACTTAAGGCTGTATCTCCACAACGCTTTATCGTATTGACACCAAACTTGGTACATGTCATCACAAGCTTTATCTGAGACAACATGCAGCGTTTCGGCGCAGCGCCACCTACTGGTCCGGAGATATGAAAAATGGCTATTTTTGCTTATAACTTCTGAACAGTTTGTCCAAAAATAATAAAATTGGTCTTGTTAGATTCAGGACGTCATACCGAGTGGACTGATATCCAATTTTTCCATATCGGCCATTTTGTCTGTCGGCCATTTTGAATTATGTGCTAAAATGCTGTATTTTCTGAACGCATGAACGGATTATTACGAAACTCGGTATGGGTCATCAGTACGATGCCCTGAAAGAGCCTGAGAAGTTTCGAAACAGCGCCACATAGTGGTGAACTTTTTTTTTCAAATGCTTATAACTTTGGGTGTGGTTGACTTATTTTCACGAGAGTCATCTTTTTGAGCTCCTGAATCGTTGCCGAGTCCAACGATACCAAACATGCTGGGTTTCGTCTTACGGTTTGTGTAGCGTTGCGATTTAGCGCGAAAAAAACATTTGGCTATATCTTCGAAACCGCTTGTCCGATCGAGACGAAACCACCGCCAGAAGTTTGGAAACATAGGTCGATAGGCTATACGCTAATGCCCAAATGCGAAAATATTGATAGTAAGGGGTAGTAAAATTCAAACAAAGTCACGTGTCAGTCATTTTTTACGTGTTTTTTCATATAATTGTCTATAACTCTGAAGTGAATTGAGATATTTTCACCAAAATTGACACACATACGTATGGGCTCACTCTGAGGACACATAAAAAAAATTGTGGGACTGAGCCTCTTGGTGGCGCTATAATAGAACAAAACATGAAATTCCCATTGACTTCAATAGAGTTTTGTGAAATAAAATGCTATACTAAACAAATGCATTGATGTAATATTAAGAAACTCAGAATGTGCCAACAACACCATCCCCTGAAGGTACTAAAAATATTGCGAAACAGCGCCACCTTGTGGTCAAAAGTTATAACAAAATTTCCAAAAAGGCTAATTACTTTTGAATAAATCTGCCTGTTGAAATGCCACTGGTCTTAATAGATTCCTTGGGTCAAGCTGAGAACATAGATACCAGGTTTTCCTTATTTGGCCGAACTTCCTGTCCGCCATCTTGATTTTCAGTCAAAACCTACTTTTTCGAACTCCTCCTAGACCGTTTGTCCGATTTTCACCAAAATCCAATCGTATCATCTCCAGACCCTGCCGACTAAAAGTTATAGATTTCGTGTCGATAGATGAAACCGTTTTCGTATAGCGCAGCAGCAAAGTTGAGGCATGATGCTAAAAGCACTATTTGGGCTTTATCTCTGCAATGCCTTGACATATTGACACCAAATTTTATATGTGTCATTGTCACTTCACTCTGACCACATCACATCAGTTTTGTAACTGCGCCACCTATTGGTCGAAAGTGATAAACCATTAAATTATCTTAAAAGTTGCTGTATCTATGATTTTTTAGCCATTTATCCAAAGTTCTCCTAAAATGTCTTTAATTGCTCATTGCTGCAGTTGGTCTGCCACTCCCACCCATGATGGCATCTGTTGCCGCTTCTTGCGCTTGGCCCCGGTTATTGCTGCTTGCAGCTATATTTATTATTCTTTTTCTTCTTCCGACTTGGTGTCTATGGCAGCCCATAGAACCGATTGCGGGAAAGTTGTTTTGGTTTGACATTCTGATAGAGGACAGTCCCAACATTAAATACACCAATTTTGGTGTCTCTAAGTCATTCCCTCTAGCGCCACCACCTGTCCAAATTTTCACTTTTATTATGCTAATAACTTTTGAACCGTAAGGCCTATCAATAAAATTCTTTTTTCCTCTGATTCCTGAGCTCATAACGATTCGATTGCACCCTATGTCGTCATTTCCCGTCATGCAAATTTTTCCGCCATTTTGAAATTTCAGAAAAACCTACTTTTTCGAACTCCTCCTAGGGCGATGCTCCGATTTTCACCAAAATTGCACCAAATCATCTTCAGGCAGTGGGGACAAAAAGTTATGGAATTCAAGTTGATTCGTCAAATCGTTTTTGAATAACGTGCAAACTAATTTTACGTAGCGCTTGCGAAAACAAACTTAAGGCTGTATCTCCGCAACGCTTTATCGTATTCAGACCAAACTTGGTACATGTCATCACAAGCATGACCTGAGGCAACATGCAGCGTTTCGGCGCAGCGCCACCTACTGGTCCGGAGATATGAAAAATGGTTATTTTTGCTCATAACTCCTGAACGGTTTGTCCAAAAATCATAAAAGTGGCCTCGTTAGATTCAGGGCGTCATACCGAGTCGACTGATATCCAATTTTTCCATATCGGCCATTTTGTCTGTCGGCCATTTTGAATTATGTGCTAAAATGCTGTATTTTCTGAACGCATGAACGAATTGTTACGAAACTCGGTATGGGTCATCAGTACGATGCCCTGAAAGAGCCTGAGAAGTTTCGAAACAGCGCCACCTAGTGGTGAACTTTTTTTTTCAAATGCTTATAACTTTGGGTGTGGTCGACTTATTTTCACGAGAGTCATCTTTTTGAGCTCCTGAATCGTTGCCGAGTCCAACGATACCAAACATGCTGGGTTTCGTCTTACGGTTTGTGTAGCGTTGCGATTTAGCGCGAAAAAAACATTTGGCTATATCTTCGAAACCGCTTGTCCGATCGAGACGAAACCACCGCCAGAAGTTTGGAAACATAGGTCGATAGGCTATACGCTAATGCCCAAATGCGAAAATATTGATAGTAAGGGGTAGTAAAATTCAAACAAAGTCACGTGTCAGTCATTTTTTACGTGTTTTTTCATATAAATGTCTATAACTCTGAAGTGAATTGAGATATTTTCACCAAAATTGACACACATACGTATGGGCTCACTCTGAGGACACATAAAAAAAATTGTGGGACTGAGCCTCTTGGTGGCGCTATAATAGAACAAAACATGAAATTCCCATTGACTTCAATAGAGTTTTGTGAAATAAAATGCTATACTAAACAAATGCATTGATGTAATATTAAGAAACTCAGAATGTGCCAACAACACCATCCCCTGAAGGTACTAAAAATATTTCGAAACAGCGCCACCTTGTGGTCAAAAGTTATAACAAAATTTCCAAAAAGGCTAATAACTTTTGAATAAATCTGCCTGTTGAAATGCCACTGGTCTTAATAGATTCCTTGGGTCAAGCTGAGAACATAGATACCAGATTTTCCTAATTTGGCCGAACTTCCTGTCCGCCATCTTGATTTTCAGTCAAAACCTACTTTTTCGAACTCCTCCTAGACCGTTTGTCCGATTTTCACCAAAATCGAATCGTATCATCTCCAGACTGTGCCGAATAAAAGTTATGGATTTCGTGTCGATAGACAAAACCGTTTTCGTGTAGCGCAGCAGCAAAGTTGGGGTAGGATGCCAAAAGGACTATTCAGTCTTTATCTCTGCAATGCCTTGACATTTTGACACCAAACTTTGTATGTGTCATTGTCACTTCACTCTGACCACATCACATCGAGTTCATAACTGCGCCACCTATTGGTCGAAAGTGATAAACCATTAAATCATCTCATAAGTTACTGTATGCATGATTTTTCGACCATTTGCCGAAATTCCTCTTAAAATGTCTTTAATTGCTAATTTTTTCAGTTGGTCTGACACTTTCAGCCATGTTGGCATGTCTTATCGTCTTCTACTGCTTGGCCCCGTTTAATGGCTGCTTGCAGCTATATTTTTAAATTGTAATCATTTTTTGCAGAATATTACTGCTTTAATTATCTTTCAGAAGATGAGACTTATATCAAAAATATTTAAGAATTTTAACAGTACTGTTCAAAAGTTTGTGGTCTGTATGTTAATTGTCTGTTGCTGTAGATCTAGCTGTTAAATAATATTT
>JAZAVI010001201.1:0-23006 GCA_036326025.1 Chrosomus eos | reverse complement strand
AGATAATTTTTAAAAAAAAATAATTTATTAGAAAAAAAGATGTTTAAATTAAAAAAAGATAGATTAGTAAAAAAAAAGATAGATTAGTTAGAAAGAAAGATAGATTAGTAAGAAAAGAAAGAAATTAGTTAGAAAGAAGAAAGATAGATTAGTTAGAAAGAAAGAAAGAAAGATAGATTAGTTAGAAAGAAAGAAAGATAGATTAGTTAGAAAGAAAGAAAGATAGATTAGTTAGAAAGAAAAGAAAGATAGATTAGTTAGAAAGATAGATTAAGAAAGAAGATGATTAGTTAGAAAGAAAAAGATAGATTAGTTAGAAAGAAAGAAAGATAGATTAGTTAGAAAGAAAGAAAGATAGATTAGTTAGAAAGAAAGAAAGATAGATTAGTTAGAAAGAAAAAGATAGATTTGTTGGAATGAAAGAAAGATAGATTAGTTAGAAAGAAAGAAAGATTAGTTAGAAAGAAAGATAGATAGATTTAGAAAGTAGATAAGAAAGATAGATTAGAAAGAAAGATAGATAGATTCTTTAGTTAGAAAGAAAGACAGATTAGTTAGAAAGAAAGAAAGATAGATTAGTTAGAAAGAAAGAAAGTAAGAGATTAAGTTAGAAAGAAAGACAGATTAGTTAGAAAGAAAGAAAGAAAGAAAGAAAGAAAGAAAGAAAGAAAGAAAGAAAAAAAGATAGTAGTAGAAAGAAAGACAGATAGTAGAAAGAAAGAAAAAGATAGATTAGTTAGAAAGAAAGACAGATTAGTTAGAAAGAAAGAAGAAGAAAGAAAGAAAGAATTAGTTAGAAAGAAAGAAAGAAGATTAGTTAGAAAGAAAGAAAGAAAGAGATTAGTTAGAAATAAAGAAAGAAAGAAAGAAAGAAAGAAGAAAGTAGAAAGAAAGAAAGAAAAAGATTAGTTAGAAAAGAAAGAAAGACAGATAAGTTAGAATGAAAGATAGATTAGTTAGAAAGAAGGAAGGAAGAAAGAAAGATAGATTAGTTAGAAAGAAAAGAAAGATAGATTAGTTAGAAAGAAAAAGATAGATTTGTTGGAATGAAAGAAAGATAGATTAGTTAGAAAGAAAGAAAGATTAGTTAGAAAGAAAGATAGATAGATTAGTTAGAAAGAAAGATAGATTAGTTAGAATGAAAGAAAGATAGATTAGTAAGAAAGAAAGATAGATTAGTAAGAAAGAAAGAGATTAGTTAGAAAGAAAGAAAGATAGATTAGTTAGAAAGAAAGAAAGAAAGATAGATTAGTTAGAAAGAAAGAAAAGTAGATTAGTTAGAAAGAAATAAAGATAGATTAGTTAGAAAGAAAGAAAGATAGATTAGTTAGAAAGAAAAGAAAGATAGATTAGTTAGAAAGAAAAAGATAGATTTTGTTGGAATGAAAGAAAGATAGATTAGTTAGAAAGAAAGAAAGATTAGTTAGAAAGAAAGATAGATAGATTAGTTAGAAAGAAAGATAGATTAGTTAGAAAGAAAGAAAGATTAGTTAGAAAGAAAGATAGATAGATTAGTTAGAAAGAAAGATAGATTAGTTAGAATGAAAGAAAGATAGATTAGTAAGAAAGAAAGATAGATTAGTTAGAAAGAAAGATAGATTCGTTAGACAGAAAGAAAGATAGACAGATTAGTTAGAAAAAATAAAGAGAATGTTAGAAAGAAAGAAAGAAAGAAAGAAAGAAAGATAGATTAGTTAGAAAGAAAGATTAGTTAGAAAGAAAGAAAAATAGATTAGTTAGAAAGAAAAGATAGATTAGTTAGAAAGAAAGATAGATAGATTAGTTAGAAAGAAAGATAGATTATTAAGAAAGAAAGAGATTAGTTAGAAAGAAAGATATATTAGTTAGAAAGAAAGACAGATTAGTTAGTATGAAAGAAAGATAGATTATTTAGAAAGAAAGAAAGATAGATTAGTTAGAAAGAAAGAAAGATAGATTAGTTAGAAAGAAAGATAAATTAGTTAGAAAGAAAGAAAGATAGATTAGTTAGAAAGAAAGATAGATTAGTTAGAAAGAAAGAAAGAAAGATAGATTAGTTAGAAAGAAAGATAGATAGATTAGTTAGAAAGAAAGAAAGTAAGAGATTAGTTAGAAAGAAAGAAAGAGAAAGAAAGAAAGATAGATTAGTTAGAAAGAAAGATAGGTAGATTAGTTAGAAAGAAAGACAGATTAGTTAGAATGAAAGAAAGATAGATTAGTAAGAAAGAAAGATAGATTAGTTAGAAAGAAAGATAGATTCGTTAGAAAGAAAGAAAGATAGATAGATTAGTTAGAAAGAAAGATAGATTAGTTAGAAAGGAAGAAAGATAGATTAGTTAGAAAGAAAGAAAGAAAGAGAAAGAAAGAAAGAAAGAAAGAAAGATAGATAGATTAGTTAGAAAGAAAGATAGATAGATTAGTTAGAAAGAAAGATAGATTAGTTAGAAAGAAAGATAGATTAGTTAGAAAGAAAGAAAGATAGAAAGATTAGTTAGACAGAAAGAAAGAAAGATTAGTTAGAAAGAAAGAAAGATAGATTAGTTAGAATGAAAGATAGATTAGTTAGAAAGAAAGAAAGAAAGATAGATAGATTAGTTAGAAAAAATAAAGAGATTAGTTAGAAAGAAAGAAAGAAAGAAAGAAGAAAGAAAAATTGATTAGTTAGAAAGAAAAGAAAGATAGATTAGTTAGAAAGAAAGATAGATAGATTAGTTACAAAGAAAGATAGATTAGTTAGAAAGAAAGATAGATTAGTTAGAAAAAAGAAAGAAAGAAAGAAAGAAAGAAAGAAAGAAAGAAAGATTAGTTAGACAGAAAGAAAGAAAGATTAGTTAGAAAGAAAGAAAGAAAGATAGATTAGTTAGAATGAAAGATAGATTAGTTAGAAAGAAGGAAAGAAAGATAGATTAGTTAAAAAGAAAGGATAGATTAGTTAGAAAGAAAGATAGATTAGTTAGAAAGAAAGACAGATTAGTTAGAATGAAAGAAAGATAGATTAGTTAGAAAGAAAGAAAGATAGATTAGTTAGAAAGAAAGATAGATTAGTTAGAAAGAAAGAAAGATAGATAGATTAGTTAGAAAAAATAAAGAGATTAGTTAGAAAGAAAGAAAGATAGATTAGTTAGAAAGAAAAGAAAGATAGATTAGTTAGAAAGAAAAGAAAGATAGATTAGTTAGAAAGAAAGATAGGTAGATTAATTAGAAAGAAAGATAGATTAGTTAAAATGAAAGAAACATAGATTAGTAAGAAAGAAAGATAGATTAGTTAGAAAGAAAGATAGATTAGTTAGAAATAAAGAAAGATAGATTAGTTAGAAAGAAAGATAGATTAGTTAGAAAGAAAGAAAGATAGATAGATTAGTTAGAAAAAAGAAAGAAGATTAGTTAGAAAGAAAGAAAGAAAGAAAGAAAGATAGATTAGTTAGAAAGAAAGAAAGAAAGAAAGATAGATTAGTTAGAAAGATAGATAGAAAGAAAGAAAGGAAAGAAAGAAAGAAAGAAAGAAAGAAAGAAAGATTAGTTAGAAAGAAAGAAAGAAAGAAAGATAGATTAGTTAGAAAGAAATAAAGATAGATTAGTTAGAAAGAAAGAGATTAGTTAGAAAGAAAGATAGATAGATAGATAGATAGATAGATAGATAGATAGATAGATAGATAGATAGATAGATAGATAGATAGATAGATAGATAGATAGATAGATAGATAGATAGATAAAGTTCATTAGTACATATAGAATGGTAGTTTAATTGAGTCAGGGATTTTAGATTTGAGTTTATTTGGTGATAACTATTGGGCCACCGTAGTCTTGGCTCATTTTGAACTGTTCCAATGAAAGTCAATGGGATTTTTATGATTTTTAATATTAATTTTTAAGAAATCTGAAAGTCAAATCAGTCTGAAAAGATATAGCACACTAAGTCAGAACAGTTTGAAGGTCTGACCCGAGTTTGGAGTTTGTAGAGTTAAAGCTCTAGGACGAGTTAGAGTTTAAATTTTAGAGTCAGAAGAATAATAATAATAATAATAATAATAATAATAATAAGTTTAAATAGGATTTCAGTAAGTTGGCTTTCTCAAGCCAACTTAATAATAATAAGTTTAAATAGGATTTCAGTAAGTTGGCTTTCTCAAGCCAACTTAATAAAATGAATAAAAACTATAGACATTTGCACAATATTTATATATAATTAATTAAATCAAAACTTAATAAAAAATGAAACAAACATCTCGGTGATGCTAAAATAACACTGGTTGGGTTGAATATAACATCTGCTTATCTAGAGTATATAAACATAAATCTACTTTGCTGATGTGAAGTTTGATTTCTACAGAGAGCTGATTTGAGGACGTCTGCATTTGCTCCACACGGTCCGCTGGGAATGAAGTATCAGGCAGGAACACGTTACAAACACACTGTCCAAACTCCCCGACGGAGCCGTCGACTCTGCCAGAGCCCCAATCCTCTAGAGACTGGGAAAACATTAAGGGTTTATTCATCTTAACGTTAAGATATGATTGATGAACATCAAAATCGAATCTTTGGAAATGGTTCAGCAATGAGTCAAAACTGAGATAGTGAGGGTCAGAGTGACTCCGTAAGTCTCTTACCAGCCAGGTGTGAGCGGGAGCCGCGAGCAGGAGCACAAGCAGCAGGAGATCCATCATGTCAAAATATGTTTCTCTTTCTCAGCGACGGTCTTATATGCAGCATGTTATCAGAACAGATCTACAGCACATGTCTTATTCTCATGACAAGTGTGTTTGACGTCCAATGGATGTACAATGACGATCCTCATTGAGACCTATGCACACAGTTCATGTTTGCTTAATACGTTGTACGTGTTTTATTGGTAGATTATAACAGACATAATCTACCTGAGAGGAAACATTGTTTGCCAAACCTGGAGAGAAGGTTCATGGATTACTGTAATAACATGCCATCACAATGACTGAGTGCTGGTATGATCTAGACCTCTGTCTGTCTGCCTTTCTGTGCGTCTATCTATTAATCTGTCCATGCTAAAATAATGCAATAAACTCTATGGAGTGTAATGAAAAGCAGCATAACTGGTAACACACACAAAATATATTTTAAATAAAAAAGAAATGTATTTCGGGGGTGGCCATGGTCAATTTAAGTGCTTTTGCCTACACTTTAAAGGTGCCCTAGAATGTTTTTTTTATTATTATTTTATAATGTTTCCTGGGTTGCCCTTATAATGTTAGTATGTTTTTTAGATCAAAAATAGTCATAATTTAGAAATAAAAGGCATTTTTCCTAGCCTGATTTTAGTCTCTGATTTGAACACTGTTTAAAGGGGCGTGTGCTGTGAGAACCAGCCACTTCTGTGATTGGCTGACCTGCTTGCATATGAAATATGACATGTGAAACTCTCTCGAATACTTTTACTACAGCTGTTATACGTTTTAACTATTACAGCTATCGAGATTAACGAATCGTGAGAAGTTTTTAAAGTATTTAAATCTATTTCCATCACATAAAATGTTGCTGTGAGGAGCATTGAGCAAGCAGATGACACTCTGTTGATCGCGAGACAACGCAGTTTCTCTCTCTCATGCTTTCACCAATGCAAACGATGACATACAGTAAGAGCTTCCTTGTGCAGTGTAACAGCGTCATTGATTTCATAACGAGTTTGGCAAGAGAGATAAACTCGCGCTGTGTGGATTGTTCTTTGACCGCTTTCTGTATAGTTTATTGAATGCCTTTATTGTCATTGTACTTTACAATACAACGAAATTGGGAGCACTCTCCACTGGTGTATACAATAAATACATTTAAATAATCCTTACAGTACATAAAATAATGTATCTAATAAAACAAAAATAAGAACAGTATAAAATCAATATAAAATTGAATTAAAACGGTAATCACAGTGCAAAGGGTGACTGGATTGTCTGACTATTTGTTAATAGAAACTATTGCATTTGGAAAGAAGCTATTTTTGAATCTGGTGGTGCTGGATTGTATAGACCTATAACGCCTACCAGAAGGCAACAGTTGAAACAAAAGGTGACCTGGATGAGTATTGTCCTTGATGATGTTTTTGGCTCTTGAGAGAGTGCGACTTAATGCAATGTCTGACAAAGATGGTAAAGGGCATCCTATAATGTTTTCTGCAGTCTTGATGATTCTCTGCATAGCCTTTTTGTCGGCAGCAGAACACGCAGCAAACCCCACAGAGATGCAATATGAAAGAATGCTCTCAATGGTGGATGTATAAAAGGACACCAGCAGCCTTAGATTCATGCTGTTTTTCTTGAGTATCCTCAAGAAGTGGAGGCGCTGCTGTGCTTTTTTTACAACTGTTGTTGTGTTGATTGTCCATGAGAAACGATCTGTGATATGGATGCCCAGAAATTTAAATGAGTGAACTCTCTCCACACACTCGCCATTAATGAAAAGGGGTTGGTGTTGTGTGTTACATTTCCTAAAGTCCATTATAAGTTCCTTTGTTTTTGTAGTGTTTAGGATTAGGTTATTGGCAGAGCACCACTCAGACAGATTCTGCACTTCCTGTCTGTAGGCTGACTCATCCCCTCCCGTTATGAGTCCTATCACAGTAGTGTCGTCTGCAAACTTTATGATGGAATTGGTAGAAAACGTTGGTAAACAGTCAAAGGTGTATAATGAATAGAGGAGAGGACTCAGCACACAGCCCTGAGGTGAGCCGGTGCTAAGTGTGATAGTGGAGGATAGGTAGGGGTCAATTTTGACAGTCTGTGGGCGATTTGACAAAAAGTCCTTTATCCAGCTGCAGATAGGCAGGGGAAGGCCGAGAGTCAACAGTTTGTTTATCAGGATGTCGGGAATAATTGTATTAAAAGCGGAGCTATAATCCACGAAGAGCATCCTGACGTAGCTGTTTCTCTGTTCGAGATGGCTCAGGGCAGTATGGAGAGTAATGGATAAAGCATCATCTGTAGATCTGTTAGCCTTATATGCGAACTGATGATTATCCAAGGAGTGAGGTAGACTGGCTTGCACATGTTTGAGTACCAGTCTCTCAAAGCACTTCATTATAAGAGGAGTGAGGGCCACGGGTCTATAGTCTGCAAGGCTGTTTGATGCTGATTTCTTAGGGATAGGGATAATAGTTGCTGATTTCAAAGAGGAGGGGACAATGGCCTGAGCGAGAGATAAATTGAAAATGATGGTAAAAACAGCAGAGAGTTCATTACAACATCCTTTGAGTACCTTCCCAGGTACCCCATCAGGGCCAGCTGCCTTCCTGGGGTTCACTGCTTTAAGAACCTGTCTCACTTCCTGCTGTTGGACAGTGAGGGCAGGCATGTCAGTGACCACAGGTGGGGGTGAATTAAATGGGCTCTTGGTCTCAAAACGGGCAAAGAAGTTGTTCAGTTCTTCTGCCAGTAGGACACCATTTGTTGTTGTTACGATTTTCTTCCTGCCCTGATAATTAGTGAGATGTTGTAACCCCTGCCAGACTCGTCTCGGGTCGTTATCCGAGACATAGTTCTCAATTTTCTCTCTGTAGGCCCGTTTAGCGGTGTTAATTCCCCTCTTCAGATCATTCCTAGCAGTTGAATATAGGGCTATGTCTCCTGACCTGAAAGCCCAGGCCCGTGATTTGAGAAGTTTGTATACTTCCGAAGTCATCCATGGCTTCTGATAAGAAAATACCCTAATACGTTTATGTACCGTCACATTGTCAATGCAGGTTTTTATATAAAAAAGTACTGTGTCTGTGTACTCATCAAGATCCCCTTGTTCAAAAAGCGACCATTCAGTACTTGAGAAGCAGTCTTGGAGTTGTGACAGCGCCCCCTCTGGCCATGTTGTAATGGTTTTGATGCATGGCTTTGTTGTCCTTCTAAGAGAGATGTAGACAGGAAGGAGGAACAGAGAGAGGTGATCTGAGAGCCCCAGGTGAGGAAGGGGCACTGCCCTGTAGGCATGCTTTAGGTTACAGTAGACATGGTCAAGAGTATTTTTTCCCCTGGTGGCGCAGTTCACGTATTGAGTGAATTTGGGGAGCACTGACTTTAAGCATGCCTGATTAAAATCACCCGCAATCATATGGACTCCATCCGGGTAAGATTTCTGCAGCTTGCTGATGGTTTGATAAAGATGAGCCAAAGACGAGCTAACATTTACATCCGGTGGAATGTAGACGGCAGTCACAGTTACTACAGTCAGCTCTCTCGGAAGATAGAAGGGTCTGCATAACACAGACAGAGATTCCAGATCGCGGGAACAGTGACTGTCTATAACGCGACTCTGCTCACACCAGTTATCATTCACATATAAACATAGCCCCCCTCCTCTTTTCTTACCGGTGTCTCTGGATCTATCCTGTCTGTGTAGCGTCCTGTCATTCAACTCAACAGCAGTATCGGGGATCAAAGAGGTAAGCCAAGTTTCGGTAATTATCATTATGTTGCAGTTCCGTATTGAATTATTTGCGGCTAAGAGTAGCTCCAGATCGCCGATCTTGTGGACAACAGATCTGGCATTTGAGAGGAAGAGGCTGGGGATCGCTGGTCTGTGTGGGTCTTTCCTTAATCTGACAGTGAGACCTGCTCTGCAGCCCCGCTTCTGTTTTCTCTCACGCCGGCGTCTGCGTCGCTTTCCTGGAATAGCAATCCACAGGGAGCCCGGTTCTCTGGTAATGGAGTCAGGTATGTTGTGAGTCCGGTGGAATGATGACATAATTGCCCTGCTGTGGGCAACTCCAATGTTTATTAAGTCCTGACGACTGTAGGAGTTTGTTAACTGATACATATCTATCTGTAGTAGCGACAAAATAAACAAAATTAGACACCAACTCGGAGAGCAAAGAGCCGCTGCACTCGCGCGCGCCGCCATCTTGGATTTATTCACTGAGAATTAGCCTATTTAACGTTAGTTATGTATGCTCGTTACTTGGAGTTTGCTATTACTGTACTATCTTGCGCTGGATCTAACACAGTGTAAATTATCTTTAATAAAATCACTACTTACCGGTTGCAGGAATATAGTTGGAATTACCCCCTTCTTCAGTTTGAGACGCTGAGAGAAGCTTGATATTGTCCCAGGTTGGAAAATAAGTCTGTGGTGAAATGGGCAGAGCAAACTAACAACTTCGAATTAAACTGTTGCGGTATCCGATTATAGATAAACATCATCCACGCCTGTTGACATTTCTTTTCTGTTGGAAGGGTATGAAAAGTCCTCACATCCCCTGCACAGCCTGGAACATAGCATTTATTTCCATGATCTGCCATTTTCTCTCTGATCCTCGCTTGTTTCGATGACTCGGCTGTGCAGTGCTTGTCATTGAGGGCTGGCATATGCAAATCTTTGGAGGCGTACATATTAATGATCCCGACTGTTGCGTCACAGTCGGTATTATGTGGAGATTCGCCTGTTTTTCAGGGGTGTTTTTAAAAAACGAGATTTAAATAAGAAGGAGAAAACAATGGTGTTTGAGACTCACTGTATGTCATGTCCATGTACTGAACTCTTGTTATTTAACTATGCCAACATAAATTCAATTTCACATTCTAGGGCACCTTTTAAAAAAAAAGTGTGTGGATCAATTCACTAATAAAACTATCGCAGGGAATTCGCCTTTCTAAATTATAAGGTGATTCTGACTTTTCACTTGGAAAAAAGAAAAACAATTTCAGCAATATTTTGTAGTAAAAAGTATACATATTGCCTTGAGTGTACAATTTCTATTAATTTTAAGGTAGTTCATACTAAAAACATTTTTTAGAGTTAAGGTACATATATTGTCTTTTAAAATATAAGGAACAATGGGGTTAAAGGCACAACTTAACAAAAAAATTAGCTTTCACTATTCACAGTGTATGATTGCAGAAAAAATGTTTGTTTTGGTTTATTTTGTAAAAAAATCTTATAAATGCGGTCACGAGGGGGTCTTTTACCCCACAGACACACGGGATAAAACCAGCACGGGGCAAAAGAGACAGTATTGATACTGCCACGCTTTGGTTGCGTGAGGCACATTCAGGAAGACGAAGAAAACTGATCAGGCTTAAAGTATTTATTTACGAACAAGACACGAACCAAACTGTGTAGACGAGAACCAACAAGGGAGAACTATATCTAGGGAGGCTATATACACAGACAAATGAGGAGACTAAGTGACAATAGCTGCACACAGTGAGTGAGTGGCCTCATGCCATAACGAGAGGGGTGAAGGTGGGGAGGAGGAGGAGCAGGCGAAGGGCTGGAAACAGGAGTGGGTAAAGGGTTGGAAAGGGCAGGTAGATAACCAGGAGAAGAAGGGCTTGGCAGAGAGGTGATAGGTCCAGAGGGAAGGATCGTGATCCATGGTGGAGCTGATGGCGGGAGTAGCCATGGAGGCTGAAGGGCTGAGGACCTCAGGGTGGCGAGTGACAGTGGCGGAATGGGTGGGAGAGGATAACAGAGTGGAGACGGAGGATACAGAGGGACATGGGGAAGCCGATGCCTCTGGCGACTGAGGTGAAGGCGGGAACTAAGAAGGGCGCAGTGGAGACAGAGTAACAGGACCAAGGTGGAGCTGAAGGAAGTGAGTCCAATGGAGCCGGGGGGACGAGGCAGAGCCAGAGGTGAGGGCAGGTCGACGAACGACCATGGTGGATCTGGGGGGATGAGGGAGGTAAGAGCCAGGCTGAGTCAGAGGGCCTATGAGCCGATGTAGAATCCTGGCCTCGGCGGGCGGAGTGGAAACCCAGGGATCCTCTGACCACAATGGTGCTGAGGGTCTTCTGAGGCTGCGGGATACAGGACTAACAGTGGGTAGTAGAGATGATGAGGGCTGGAAAACGGGAGGAGGTGGGAGAGGGAGGTTGGACGGGAGTTCAGGGTTCTGGAAGACGGGGACTGGAGTCGCTTCCGGACTTGAGGCGAAGGCTATCTTGAGAAGCTCTGGAATGGCGGCGGCCATCTTGAGAGGATCTGGAGCGGCGGCGGCCATCTTGAGAGGCTCTGGAAGGGTAGTCTCGGTGGGATGAGACTCTGGACGAAGATAGGTGTGGCGATGAAGATGGCTGGTGACGGTGGTTGAGCGCCAATGTCATAATCAGCCTAACCCATGGTGAAGGCTGAACCAATATGTATATATATTATATTATTATATATATTATTATATATTATATATTAATATGTATATATATTATTATATTATATATATTTTATATATTATAATATAATATATATATATTATATATATATTATATTATATATTATATATTATATATATATATATATATATATATATATATATATATATATATATATATATATATATAATAGCCTATGTCTGGTGTAAAACTGCAAATTAATGTCAAAATTAAGAATAACAAAGGGTTTTGACAAATACTTTCTTTAAATGATTTTAAACATTTGAATCGGAGAACTGTTATTAATAATAATAATAATAACTTGTAAAAAGTGCAGGGAGCACCCAGCAACATTCTGTAAACATTTTGTAAAACTTAAAGACTCTATTTTAATGTTTAAATAAAATTTTAGTAATCAAAAAGCATTTCTAATTAATTAAAATCATCGAACTTATTCAGTTTAACAAAAATTACATTTTTAGTGCCCTATGAAAAAACGAACTTTTATTTTGACGGGTTGCCGTTGAGATCTTTGAGTTTCTGTGTGTTTATGATATGACGATCTCAGTTGAAGCACTAAAAAGCTCATGAAGTAACTAAGCGGCTCTGGAGATGATGTTTATGTCATCATATAATGATGCGGCTGAGGCTGAAAACAGCGCACGCGTCACGCGTGCTCCAGTGTGTGTGGTAACTTGAATGAAATCACGCGTCTGCGCCATTCATTTAGACTAGAGACACGCAGCCAGGATTCATATTTAAATAGTCTTTTTGCGGTTTGATTTGTACTGACCTGCTTTTTTCATTAATTCATCAAAAAGTTGACAGATTCCGTGATATTCCGCTTTATACAGTAAACTCGTTTTTATGACTGGATTCCGCGATTCCGTCTATTTTCTGCATCGCGGAAATCACAGGGCTCTATTATATTGAGGTATTTAGCAACTTCAGTGTAGTAATCTATTGCTTCTTCAGCAAAGTCTGCTGCTGCCTTAACTTTGAGAGACTGATGCGTGTAACTGTTCAGTGAAGCAGCTCGAGTCCAGTCAGTGTGCGAGTGCTCTCGGTGTGAGAATGCAACACTTTCAGTGCCTCAGCTTTCGCGCTGATTGGTCGGACTCCTGACTCCCAACAAATCAGATGTGCGGGGACATTGGTCTAGTCTGCAGAGTGGTGAGTTCCGATAGAGGTGGCTGCGTTAGAGCCAAATATAGCGCATTTAAAAAATATATATATTTTATCGGCAAATCGGTTTTGAAAATGGCCGATACGATAACCATAAAAATGCTGAATATCGGCCAGGCCGATAATCGGCCAGGCCGATAATCGGTCGACCCCTAATCCAGGTATTGTTCGAAGTTTGAACATACCCGGGATCGCTGCTGCTGGAGCTTGTGGGTGCAGATGATCGTCCAGTCCGTGACAGAAGACAGTCTTTAGGACAATCACTGTGATCCGATCAAGCAGCCAATCAGGACATGGTGCGTTTACACTTGTCTACATCAAGTGGCTTCTGTACCTGGATAAAAATTGGATCTCGCATTCCTGCAAAAAAGGAAAAAGAATGGCTCCGGTGCAAAGTTGACCTGAAGTGGTGTAAAAAAAAAAAACATGTTGGAGTACATTTTACAAATCTCGCAAAATGAGGAGAATCAAGAGGCTCCAAGTACTAATAATGTGGATAAATCCCGTAATGAAAACGATAGCCTACAGAGAAACGTATGGGTCTGAGAACGTTGCCAGCTGGGGTGGGAAAAAACACTTCTCTTTTCAATGTGTATGTGGACAACATCCGGATACAGGTAGCATGTTAATGCCAAGTGTTAAAGCAGCCCATATACACAGACAAATGAGGACTAAGTGACAAAAGCTGCACACAGTGAGTGATAATGTCTGTGATGAGGATAATGACGGGTAACAGGTGAAACCGATTAAAAACTATGAAACATAATGCACAAACACAGAAGGCAAAACAATTTCCAAGACAGGTGTCAGCAGGAGATACAGTAGGAAAGTATCATGTGGAAATTACACATATGGACTGGCCATCAGGTCAGTACTACATATGGAAGGTCTCTGAGGTGGGTCTGGCATAGTTAGGGGGGAGACAATATCCAGTCAGAGACGGCAGAGCGGACTCTACCAAGGGAAAGAATACACATATGGAATCTCTGTAGGGTTAACAACACATAGGCACCTAGCACAGGGGTCGACCACTGGACGTACTTGCCAGTGTCAGGCCTGGCGTTAGATGCTGCCGAGGGTGGTGGAGGAACTCAACAGGGTTCGCCAACTGGGGAACTCTACAGGAGCAGAATAGCGCACACATCAGGTCCTATGGGAATGGCGCAGCAAGCCATAGGGTGCCCTGTCTCTGAGAAAGTGGGTCCAAACTCGGGGCCAGGGAGGGGATGTCACGAGGAGCATGAGTTCTGGGAACCAGGTCCGGTTGGGCCAATACGGGCAACTAGCAAGACCTGCTCCTCATCCTCCCTGACTTTGCACAGTGTCTGTGCAAGCAGGCTCACTGGGGGAAACGCATACTTGTGTAGGCCTCGAGACCAGCTGTGTGCCAGTGCATCCGTGCCGAGGGTCCCCTCGGTCAGGGAGTAAAACAACTGGCAGAGGGACGTGTCTGGAGAGACAAACAGGTCTCCTGTGCACCTCCGAATGGTCTCCCGATCAGCTGGACCGCCTGGGGATGGAGTCTCCACTCCCCCGGAAGCGCAGGCTGTCGTGAGAGCTCGTCGGCTGCATGACTGAGCAGACTCGAAATGTGAATAGAACAAAGCGACCTCAGATGCTTCTGACTCCATGGGAGGAGATGGCGGGCAATTTGGGACATGTGATTGAAGCGTAGACCCTTTTTGATGATTAATGTATGCAACGGTTGCAGTGCGGACCAGTACAAGCTCACCCAGTAGCGGCTATTTGAAGGGGCCCAGCGTAAGATGTACTGCTTGCAACTCAAGGCAGTTGATGTGCCAATGCAGGTGGGGACCAGTGCACATAACCAAAACTCTATGCCCGTTGTACGTGGTACCACAGCTGGTGGTGGAGGCATACGTGAAGACAACAGCATAGCTGGACACTTGCTCTAAATGGTAAATGGACTGCATTTATATAGCGCTTTCACAGACCCAATGGCCACCAAAGCGCTTTACATTTTGCCTCACATTCACCCATTCACTCACTCATTCATACACCGACGGCGGTGTCAGCCATACAAGGCGCCACCCAGCTCGTCGGGAGCAGCTCTAGGGGAACTCCTGCCTGTAGAAAAAAAGGGTCTGACCAGGGGCTGAAGGGGCACAGTAGACTTGCAGGGTACACTCCACCTGGGCAATCCCCATGAACCCCCTGACCGCCCCACCATCGAGGAAAGCATGAGAGGAAAAATTTAAATGCCCATAACATACGCCTGCCCATACCATAACCCCACTGCCACCATGGGCCACTTGATCCACAACGTTGACACCAGCAAACCGCACACGACGCCACACACACTGTCTACCATCTGCCCTGTACAGTGAAATCCGGGATTCATCCGTGAAGAGAACACCTCTCTAAAGTGCCAGGCGCCATCGAATGTGAGCATTTGCCCATTCAAGTCAGTTACGACGACGAACTGCAGTCAGGTCGAGACCCTGATGAGGACGACGATGCAGATGAGCTTTCCTGAGACGGTTTCTGACAGTTTGTGCAAAAATTCTTTGGTTATGCAAACCGATTGTCGCAGCAGCTGTCCAGGTGGCTGCTATCAGACGATCTTGGAGGTGAAGATGCTGGATGTGGAGGTCCAGGGCTGGTGTGGTTACACGTGGTCTGTGGTTGTGAGGCCGATTGGATGTACTGCCAAATTCACTGAAACGATAGATTGCAATTAGGGATGCACCGATACCGATACAAGTATCGGTATCGGGCCCGATACTGAGCTCATGTACTTGTACTCGTACTCGTAAAAATGCCCCGATACCAACAACCGATACCAGGCAGCATGTGTACAGTTTCAGAAATTATAATGGGGATAAAAAAAGAAGGCTGTATATGAAATAAATGTATCTTATCAGTGGAATATTAAACAGAATATATTAATGCGTCGTCTATATAACTATATGGTGCGCAAGCTGATAAGATAAAAACGTGCAGTGGATTGAGCGCGCTACGACACAGACACGCGAGCTGGTCGAGCGCATCCCTTTTTCACAGACGTCAGTGGAAAGTTTGTAGTTCAGTCGGATGTCAATGGCAAATCAAGTAAAACGAGGCATGTAGCTTATTAATAACGTTAACTGACGAGAGAGAGAGAGAGAGAGAGAGAGAGAGAGAGAGAGAACTTCTGTTGAATGCTGTTGAATGCGGATCGTTCACTCAGCACGTGTTATTTGGATTAAAACTAAATCGTATATGTAAGTAAAACATGAACTGTTACCTTACTTACGTTTAACGAGTGGTTGCCTACATTATTACTGGACATTTGCAGGTCAAGAATTTCCATAAACTTCAAACATCCACAGCGCGCGCGAATTCTGAATGGAAGTCTTTCACGCATTGCGCTTGTACGGACGAATTCACACAAAACTATGTAAAAACACCTGTCTTGGCGAGTATCCTAGTAAAAGTCTGTTATATATCTCAAGTGAACGTAGACAGTATAATTCAAATGGCGTCAGTGCGTTTGTGCGTTCAGCCTTAAAGGGGCGGCACTTTAATAAATCTGCTGCTGTGTTTTAATGTTAATCAAACAAAGGACAAATAAATTACTCTCTGCTCTTGGCTAAATAGGCTACCTCTATCAACTTTACAAAAAGATCCATATATATTTAGTTTATACAGTAATGAATATGCAGTGCATGAAATATATATTTGTTGAACTAATTAAGTTTAAATTTAATAAACAACTAATATGATTGATATTATTTTGGTTTCTCTACCAATACATTTAAAAATTACAAATGCATGAATTGAAAATTAATTGAAAATTAAAAATACAGGTATCGGTTACAGTATCGGTATCGGCGAGTACCAAAAATGAAAGTATCGGTATCGGACTCGGTCTGGAAAAAGTGGTATCGGTGCATCCCTAATTGCAATTGCTAATGTCATTTATACTCTAAATGAGCTTTTGCGCCATCACTCTTCATTACTGCGTGTGCATGTAATTGTAACGTGCGCGAGGGGTGGCGTGTGCCCGATCTGTGATTGACAGTCAGATCTCACACCCCCTGCGCTGATTGGACCCGATGATCCGGGAGCGGTGGATTTTTGCAAAACAAATAACACGCTCCAGGTGGAGTTAGAAGCTCTGGGTTTTTTCTAAAACCACTTTATTTATGTTGTTCTGTAGCCTGGCTAACGCCAGACCCAATCTCGTTGAGAATTGGGTCTGGGAACCACATGCGCAATTTCTCGTATTTGAGGCGTGGTTTCAGAATGCCCGTCGCAGTTTATTGGGTGCTAAGAATGTCTATCAAATATGCCTGTACGTAGCTCATAGCCAATCGTTTCGATTATACCAGATGACGTATGTAGAGCGACAGAAATTAGACAAGGAAGAAGACGATGGGAAAGATCTTTTTTGTAAACAATGAAGTTAAGTTTTTTATCAAAGAGTAGCTTCGCGTCTTCAGCCATGTTAAATCGATATAAACAAACTGTTTCCGTGTGTCGCATAGATGTCGTCATCGTCTAGGTGCTCCCTCCCTGTTCTGTGATTGGTTCCCTAAATGAGGCGAAAAATCTGGCCATTGTATCCAGACTGCCTTTCAGCGTGAATTGAATCGCGCTGCGGTAAGGCAGTATGGGGAAACCCAGGCTAGTTGTTCTGTCGATTTAGTGTCTGATTATATTGTCGATTTCACAGAATATGATCAAAAAATGTTGCCGACGGCAGCTTTAATTAGCGCGATTTACTGCAATGCTTTTTTCCCTTAGTTGGTCAAACAAAAGTGGATGTTAGTTATTTGTTCAGATGACATTTTCTGGTGAAAATTCTTAACTTGTAATATAATGCCAGTATCCACACGGTGCAGTGACTGACAGCCGCACATTCTCCTCAAAACATTGGATTTATCCGCACTGTGCCGTGCCAAGGCAGAACCCACGTAAAGTTGATAATTCCGTGAATAACTGCAATTGCAGATTTCGAACAAAGATGGCAAGAAAGAGGAAAAACTACAGACTGCAGCTTTAAAAACTTTAATAATCATTAAATAAATAAAAGTAAAGCCGGCAGCCCCTCACAGCCTACTGCCACACACATAAACTAAACAAAACATAAAATAACATACCATAAATAGTCCAGGCCTGGTCCTCTCTCATCGCTCCTCCTTTTATGCTTCCGAAGCTCCTCCGTGAGATACGAGACCGGTGCGTCTCACTCACGGCCCTCAACCACGCCCTGCTTGCCACATGGGAGCTTTTTTCACTAAATTAAGTTTTGATGAGCTTGGTAGGAAAGGCAAAGCCCAATCCTTTTATTTCATAGGAGTTTTGTCGTCAAAATGTAGCACATCATTTGGGTGTTCACAAAGACTTTGCACCATCAAACATCGCTGTTCTTCAACTTGTATCATTAATAAATGTGATGCCATTCTCAGACAGGGCTATTGTTATGAGATTTTTATAGTTGGCATTCAAATACTTTTGAAGTTAGGACACCAGTTGGGGTTGTCCTAAAGTTTTTTGTGGAGTTGAGATGCTTCTGTGATACCCTTTTCCTATCCGTAGTTAAGATTATGCACATAAAAAATGTCATTCTGTAATAGCTTTTGTCCTAAATGAAGTCCTAACTGAAATTGCCATGGTTACCAAGCAGATAACATAGGATTCTGAAGTTAGGATCTTTCTGTAATGCGCCCCAAGAAGAGGATATAGATGGGGTATAGGCGGGGCATGAAACTGCCTCTCTCATGTATGTGTGAATCCACTTCATCCAAGCATTATTCTTGCAAGACCTTCTGTTGGCCATAGTCTGAAGTGATTAACAATTTGGATTTTAATAATAATAATATATTATTATTTGGAGATACAAATAGTAATATAACAAGAGTAAAATATTTCTCTCTTAAATTGCTTTTATGCGTTAGACCAGGGCTTTAAAAAATCAAAGACTGTTTAAGGCAGTGTTTTTAAGTGGTGCCTATTTTTTTAAGTTAGAAATACTACAGAAATTGAATAAAAAAAAAACTGCATAGTTTTCACTGTATGATTTAAATATGCTTCAAAAGCTATTGAGTCAAGAGCAGTGAGTGATTCTCTCTTTGTCTTTTGATTACAATGACAGACAGCAGCATACTACCTGTGTATTAGGCTGCTGTTACTATAAGACCTAATGCACGGATCCAATATAATGACTGACGTGCATCCGATTTTCTCCTGTTTGTTCATTGAAGACATAACCGACTGTGTTTATGTGAATGCTCGTCGTCGCTATTTTGACACATAGGCTAAGTGCGTGTATTTGATCGGTAAAGCGCGTATGTGCTCACGGAGGGCTGCCTGACAGAATGGGAGTGCTGAATTCAAATCTCTTGCATGGTTTATTGCAATTTTAATAACTTATCAAGCATGTTTTGCCTTTTATTTTCTCATTCACCCAAGTTTCTTTATCACTTAAACGCGTCAGTTAGGCTACTTTAAGCAGTCATGGCACAACGCATTGACAAGGTTGTAAGATTTCAGAAAACGAGTGAAAATAAAATGTTAATCTTCACTGCAGTGAATTTTTAGATATTTGAAACGTGGATTTAAAGTAACACTAAGTAGTTTTTCAACCTCCATTTCTATCAATCCGCGCTGCTGTCAACGTCAACAGTGCGCACGTTCCGATCAGCTGTTGATTGGGCGACTCGATGACAACATGTCTGACTGCGAAACTTCTGATGATTAAACCAATTTTAGCACAATGTCAGACGGAACAGATGATAAAAGTAATTTTAGCACAACGCCAAAGGGATACCTTTATGAAGCGGAGTATACCGATGCCGAAATGTTATTGATTGCAACACAAAACCTCCATTGTGTGTGTGTGTGTTCAATCAAATAGTTTTTTATATATCCCTATATCCTATTTCTATATCCCTATATACCGTTTTTATAATAGACATCTTTTCACGTGTTTTCCACTGGAGTCTAAACATCAGCTTGTTTACCGTACAGTTTACATGGGATCATAAAGTTAGTAAATAGAGCTTACCCCGTTGTAGGTACTGAGGTACAGAGTAGCCGATGGCAACCAGCCAAGGCTGTCTCGTACGTAGCTATATCCGAAACAGGAAAACGATGGAATCTGAACGGTGATCCCGGCACATTCTTGTGGTCACAGCCTGGGAATTTACAAGTTCGCACCATTGGTCATTTTCTACTTTTTACGTCGTTGTCAATCGATTGTGTAAACACTATGGAACAGCTGATCCGAACGTGCTCACTGTTGACGTTGACAGCAGCGCGGATTGATAGAAATGGAAAGAAAATAGTGCCGATTAAAACTGAGGTATGAATTTTGTCTGGCGTGTTTTTTGTGTGGTAAATTATTCAAGCTTTGATACGCAAATAATTTTTTCACATAAAAACGCACAGTTTTGTGGCCCCGGAAACTAACCGGGAGTACTTTCTTGAAAAACTTCCAGCGGCCAGAACTCTGACCAGGGAGGTGACTACAGAGTGGGTCAGTGTGTATGCACTATAGTGCTGGTAAGAATCGCATACAACTTCATGTCTTAAATGGGCGAACTAATTAAGACATTTTAATGCATATTTTTACATAAAAAGTCTTAAAATGTCTTAAATTTGTTAAAGGATATGTGGACACCCTGTCCTTTGCTCCTGCACATTACAATAAGCTTATAATATGAGTGTGAATGCAGACATGTGCATTTGTATATGTTTTTGATTGTACAATGTCCTGATCAGCGTTAAAACCAAACTTTCCATACAGTTACACATTTACCACATGGCAGGTAAAATTGTTGTGCCAAAGCAAATTTACCCTCATAACATCTATCATACAGTGTTCAATACAAAATATTTTGTTTTAAGTAATATTAGGATTGCACTTGTAGTGGCGTAGTGATATCTTCATAGTTATCATTCAGGAATGGTCCAGCTTTTACTCAGTATATTGCATGGTTGAGCATTTATGAGTATCAAAAGACTTCCATTCAAGAATTCTGTTTAGAATTCTTCTCTTGAAGATGCATTGATCACAAAAACATATATATAGTAGATTAATCGTGACTAGTTTAGAAAGATTAAGAAATTACAGTATAAGGAATTCAAAGACAAAAATTATTTTTTTGTTTATAAGAAGAAATCTCACTTAAATCATAATGCTCATAACATTTTATTACACTAAGTGAAATACAGCACATTCATTGCTGTTCTGATTTTGACAGCTTAATAATATATTCTTGATTCTCAGGTCAGTCGCCAATCAAGAGTTTATCTCTTGAGCCCTCGTGGTTGAACCAAACATGATAGCTGACGTAATAACCATTGTTGTACATGTAAAGTTTCTGATCGGTGGGGTTGTAGTCCAGGTAAACATAAGAGTCCTGAAACTTCTCAAAGGGAACACTAACATAGCTTTCCTTTTCTGTGCGAGTGTCAAAGGTGTAAAAGATCTCTTCAGTTTTAGAGTCTACAGACCGTGTGGCATACAGAACCCCACACACCATAAAAGTGTTTCCTACAGATGGTTTGAAAATACTGGTCTGCCAAACCTTCTCTACCTCAAATTTCTCCTCGTTGATCTTCCCTAAAACCAGTTTACCCTTTGATTCCTCTGTGGCGTAAGTTACCCACAGGCCGGACTCGTCGGCTGCGAAGTCCAGGTTCTGGTTGGCCGAGTAATGGTATGAGAATCTAGTGCTGGCCTTGGGAATCACCTTGGTCTGAGCGGTTACACTGGTCATGTTGAACTTTGCCATACCAAAAGTGCTTCTGAACTGATAATACAAGGTGTTTTCTCGCACAATGTAGTTGTTTCCAGTGCCTTGCCAATCATATTGATATCTGAGGAAAAGCTCATGTTTCTTAAAGACCTGTCTCATGATCAGCTTGTAGTAGTCAGAGTACAGTGTGATTTTAGAGACCAGAGTGTCCGTATAGCCGTAGTACCAGTGCATGTTCTCAGAGCCAGGCAAGGGCTTGGAGTCTTTACCCCATCCTCCATACTTGAAACCTCCATTCAAGTCTGCATTTAGCTGGCTGATGATGGGTTTGCTGATTCTTCTAATTCCACTGTGATTGCAGATTCCTATTAAAAAAGGAAAATAAGTTAATACATTATTCAAGACAGGTACACATGCAGTATTTAGATACAGAAATACTTACCAATGTTGGGGTTAAAGATTTCATTATGGCGTATCTCACACGCCTCTAGTTTCTGCTGAAGAATTAAATATTCTCGACGTGTCAAAAGAACCAGGTTCTTGTCGTAGGTGATCTCCAATTGAGTCAGCACAGAAACCACAACACTGATCTGTTGTCATCAAAAAGAAAATTTGATCAAGTTAATCTCAAGCCAAAGGCAGGAAATCACTCAGAATAGTCCACCACAGAGTTCACATGCATGCAATTATGCAATAAGCAATTTTATTGTCTCCAATTCACCTCAAGTCTTTGGTTTGTTGAACACCCAGCAACACTTACTTAGAGAACATGCAAACCTATTTTGTTGATCCTGGAACAACATTCCTGTCTTATTTTTTTCCTAACCATATCCTTATCCTAAACCTAACCCTAACTTATCCCTAAAATCAGAGGGAAATGATAGGTGAATAATAATGATGTAGAAGCCTAAACTGTAAAATTGGCCCTCAAATATGATTGTTTGTTTGGAATGTTGTTCCAGCATCAACCGAGATGTTGATCCAGGAACACGTTGTAATTGGTCAAATCACATTCACCTAATACAGAAAGGCCTCTCGAGCCAAGCAGGAATAAAATGGGACTTTCTTGTTGGACGCAGCAGTGCTACCCACTGAGCCACCGCTTGAGAACTAGAAACTCAAAAAGACCAACTTTGATTGTTGGCTGTGCAAAGACTCGCCTGGACATTGGCAAGAGTTTGAAGGTTGAATACCCTGCTGAAAAGTCCAGCATGAATCTCCATGGCAGACTGGTTTTGACTGGTTTGTGTTTTTTTGTACTAGTGTAGCTGTTTAACCAGAAGATTAGTTTGTGGCTGTAGCTTGAAATCTACGGGAAAAGTTATAGTTGAAAAATTTGGTCTTGGAACAGGGATTTTTGAAAACAAACTCAAGCTTGTGCAAAACGTGTAGACCCTGCTTTGTCAACCCAACCATTTTTTTAAAGTGCTGTTTATGCTGACTGATCAGAGATTCAGAAAGTGTCACCTGTTGGCGTATGGTTATAAGCACGGCAGAGGTGGTTTGTATAGACGCCTGCAGTTCCACAATTAGAGCCTCCACTTGCATGATCTTGATTTTCACCTCCTCCAAGTGGAGCTCACTGTAGGAGTCGGGATTATTCTCCATCAGCTTGATCAGCACTGTCAGGTTTGTTATCTTTGCTATGTAGATGCTTAGTTTAACCTCGTAAGTCTCCACCTGTACAAGAACCGTTGAAGAACCGTTAAAGCATCTGCATGTTACATCAGTTTAGTCTCATGAGTTATTGAGATTGTACCAAACCTTGCTAATCTCTATCTCCAGTTTGTGGTTGATCTCAACTGCTGTGCTCTCCAGCGAGATGAGCTCTCCGATTGGAAATGTGCTGTTGGGCAGGAACGCCTCACATATGCATTCTCCACTGGGATCTCCACTGCCCTCAGCCCAGAGACTGAGGGCCTACAGAAGAGAGGTGAAAGCCATCAGCCTTTCTCAGTTTCAGTTTGCATTAATGTATTTGTTAATTAAAGAGATTTACATTGCATTCAAGGAATTCATCTTCTTAGTTCATGCATTC
>JAZAVI010001200.1:0-25747 GCA_036326025.1 Chrosomus eos | reverse complement strand
TCACATTTTATTTCTATTTTTGGTATCCCTCATACTATACAGAGTGACAGAGGATCTAACTTTACGTCACGCATGTTTAGAGAAGTGCTCGAGCAGTTGCGTGTGAAACATCAACGTAGTAGTGCTTATCACCCCCAGAGCCAAGGTGCTCTGGAGCGGTTTCATCAGACACTGAAGTCGCTTCTCAGGGGTTATTGTGTTGAGCTTAACAGGGACTGGGAAGAAGGGCTCCCATGGCTAATGTTGGCAGCACGAGAGGTAACCCAGGAGAGTACCGGTTTCTCGCCTAATGATCTGGTCTTTGGGCATAGAGTTCGTGGGCCTTTAGCAGTTTTACAGGGGGAGTTGAAGTGTCCTGAGTCTCCTGTTAATCTGTTGGACTACGTTAACGGTTTTTGTCGTAGGTTGTTTTTAGCCTGTGAGATGGCGACGGACAACCTGACTAAAGCCCAATAGAAAATGAAGAGTTGGTATGACCGTCGAGCTGAACCAAGGGTCTTTATTCCTCGTGATCAGGTTTTGGCCTTGTTGTCTATAGTAAACTCTCCTTTCCTTGCAAAGTATACAGGTCCTTATAGGGTTATTCGACAGGTGTCAGACCTGAATTATTTACTTTCCACACCAAATCGTAGGCGTTCTACTCAGCTCTGTCACATAAATCTGTTGAAGTCCTATTATAGCAGGTCTTCAGTCTCTGGGACAGCAGAGTCTAGTGACCGAGTGATGCCTGTTTCTTTAGCCGCTGCTGTTGAGGCTCCTAGGGCCTTGGAGACTCCCTACACGGTGGCAGCGTGTAGTGGTGAGGATATGGTAGGTCCTGATGACGGTATGTTGAAACCTCGTCTGAGGAACTCTGAAAAACTGGGGGAGTTAAATACATTGTTTGGACATTTGCCAGAGAAACGTGTATTAGAACTGTCGTCTTTGTTGTCCGATTTTTCCTTCTTTATTTTCAGATACACCATCATGTACTCATTTAATTGAGCATGATATTGATGTTGGTGACGCAGAACCAATAAGACAGTGGTTCTTTCGGGTGTCACAAGATAAACAGCGACGTTTAGAGGCAGAGGTGAAGTACCTGTTGGATAATGGGTTGGCCAAGCCGTCCTATTCGAGTTGGGCTCTGTTGGGCCCTGTTTATTGGTCAGTAAACCTGATGGGACATATAGATTCTGTACTGATTATCGTAAATTGAATAACATCACGAAATCAGATTCTTTCCGAGAGTTGAAGATTGTGTTGATCGTGAAGGATCCGCAAGGTTTGTGAGTAAGTTTGATTTGTTGAAGGGTTATTATCAAGTCCCTTCTCACCTCGAACTCAGGAAGTTTCAGCTTTTATAACATCATCTGTGCTATATTCTTACTCTGTCATGAGTTTCGTTTTGCGAAACGCTCCAGCCACATTTCAGCGACTTATAAACCGTGTCGTATCTGGTTTGCATGGGTGTGCTGTGTACCTTGATGATGTGGTTGTGTATAGCGAGGAGTGGTCTGAACATCTGGACTGTGTTCGGGCTCTCTTTACTAGGCTTGTTGACGCTCGTCTCACTATAAATCTGGCCAAGTGCGAGTTTGCCCAGGCTACAGTTGCATATTTGGGGAAGATCGTAGGGCAGGGTCAAGTGAAGCCGGTCCATGCTCAAGTGGTGGCTGTTGATAAATTTCCTGTTCCTACAACCAAAACCGAGTTGCGGCGCTTTTTAGGGATGGTAGGGTATTACTGTAGTTTTTGTTCCAACTTTTCTAAGGTAGTAGCCCCTTTGACCAACCTGTTAAAAGCTAAAGTGAAGTTTGAATGGACTGTGACCTCTCAGATTGCTTTTGATAATGTCAAGTTGTTGTTGACCTCTGCTCCAGTTTTGATGGCACCCCGTCTAGATCAGCCTTTCCAGATGCAGGTTGATGCAAGTCATGTGGGGGCTGGTGCGGTGCTCCTGCAGAGTGATGAGAAGGGGGTGGACAGGCCAATATGTTATTTTTCAAGAAAGTTTAATTGTCATCAGTTGAATTATTCAACTATTGAGAAGGAAACATTGGCGTTAGTTTGGGGTCTACAGCAGTTTGATGTATATTTAGCTGGGGGTGCTGTTCCTATCATTGTTTATTCGGATCATAATCCACTGACATTCCTCCACTCTTTGAAGAGTCCTAGTCAGCGCCTTATGCGCTGGGCTTTATTTTTACAGCCATACAATTTGGAGATACGGCATATTCTGGGCGTGGACAACGTGATGGCTGACGCTTTGTCCCGTGCTCCGGGTGGGCTGTAGTGAATGTCTTGTCTTCTCTCTACCCGTTTCTACACTCTCTTCTTCTGCTTAGTCTCCTTAAATGTAGCTTTCCAGGGACCGGGATTTGCTGGAGTTCTGGGATGAGGAAGGTCGATTGGAGTTGCTGGGGGGTAGAAAGGGGTTGGGGGCCTGTGGACAAGAGCTATTCTGCCCCATCTATGTATGCGGATGATCAATATCTCAGAATTAAAGTTAAGTGCTCACTTTTTATATATAGAAATCTTTTTACAAATTTAGGTAGCCAGGAAGGTTACATTTATATCTGGCACAATGTCATCCTATGCCATCATGAATGAAACCTGGATGATCTTATCATGGGTTATGGTACAGTCAGAAACGGAAACATCACTGGAGCCCATGTACAGGGGACTCGCAAACCGGTACAGGATGGCAGAAGTGGAGAATGCACAGGTCCATTGGATAGACAGGTAGGCCATGGGGCATTGTGAAAATGATTCTATAATTCCATTCCTTGTCTAAGACATATCACATGGAAAATGTGCACTTTAGATAATCACATATCCTGACTGATGAACAGATCCATTGACTGATTGCTACAGCAGCATTAACCATTATACTTTTCTGTTCTTTTTTCAGAGATTGCCAGAGTGCCAGACCCTCACAAAACAGTGCACCTGAACTGGGAAGCATGGCAGACTACGGATGCCATTATTGCTGAAGCCACTTCCGGAAACTTACAGAACACCTGTGCCTCCAGATCTCACTTTAATCAGCACATCACCGTCAAGCTGGACCTGTTCCATTGTATGAGGCGCTTCCTCCGTGAGTGTGTTACAGAGCACCATGCCCTTTACAGCTCCTTCTCCCAATTATTGTCTGCTGCTTTCAGTCTGGTGGATCAGGAAGACCTGCAGAAGCTCAAGGATTCATACACATTTTGTGGGATTCAGCCTGCCAACCCCACAAAGCAGCACATTCGAGAGCACTGCAGAACAAAGATCCCACAGCCTGGAGAACTCCTGAGGAGGGTTGAGGATGTTATACACCATTTTCATTTGGCAGCAGATCCTAATGGCGTTCCCCTGTACAAACGCTCTATGCTCAAGACATGGTGAATTCAGCGCGTTCACATTCTGCGGGGCTGTTTAAGTGATCCAGAGGTTGCAGGTCAAATCCTTTACAGGCATGGTGGGACACTGCAGCTTAACCTGGACTGGGAAAAGCACAAGACCAAGACCACTCAACCTGTAAATCTAGCTGAGCAGGTTGATCCACCCGCTGCCCAGTCTCAATACCCTTCTGCTGCTCTTGATGTGACTCCTAGTCCTCATCTTGAGTCAGGTAAACTTTTACAGATGCAGGAATTCAAAATATACTGTTAGCAGACTTTTTACCCATAAATTAACAAAATGTTTTACTTTCTGTTGTTGTAGTAACCACCAGCACTCAGTCTGTGTCCCCACGCTGTCCTCTTCTTTTGCTGGCCGTGCAGAGCCTCGTTCAGAGACAGGTAAGCATTTGATAAACACACAAAGTCATTCCATAAACACCTTTATTTTTCCTTTATTCAAAAAGTAATTACAAATGTTTACTTCCTGTTATAGTAACCACCAGCACCCAGCCTGTGCCCGCGCTGAGCCTCGTTCAGAGACAGGTGAACATTCATAGATAATTCTGCCAAAAATCCTGCTAGTATTTATTATCTAGGTCAAAGACTGATTATATATTATTGTGATGTAGGATCCACATTCACACCACCTCTGCCTATGATGGCCTCACCAACTAGCGGCCTCACCGGACCGGTGAAGACTGGTGGTAGGGTGTTTGTGTTGGATCACAAAAGGTGGACAGCTTCAATGAAGGAGGCCATTGACACCTTACTGAAGAAACACCATGGCAAGAAGGACATGATTAGGCTTGTGGATCAGGAGTATGCAGCAATGGTTCATAACTCCTGTACTGATCCCAACAGCATGCTCCATTCAACCACAAGACTGCACATTTCACAGTATGTCAAGCACTTAGCTAAACTCTTAAACACCAGTTCTTCCTTGAACACAAGTCCAGAAAAACTTTGTGACAGACAGCAACTCTGGTATTCACTGACAGAGGGTAGTGACACTACCAGTGCTCCGGTTAAGACAGTGACCCCAGCAGTAGTTGTACACCCACCTGCACATTCTCTGACCACACCACTGAATCAAAATGCCATTGAGAAAATTGTGGAGGAAATAATGGTGAGACAGCAGCAGGAGCAGCAACATACAGAAAAGAAGAAGCAAACAAAGACTTGTCTTGCCTTTGGACAGCCCAAATCTCGGTACGAGAACGATGGCTCCTCCATCCACTTCTTCTTTCAGCAAGGTTCTGTTAGGTACTTCTATTGTTCCACAAACGTTTTTAAAACCTACAGTGGAGAAGAGCTAACAAACCCAAGAATGCCATTCCCAGATTTTTATGGAGACCGAGTTCTTTCAAAGGGAACTGGAAGCCACAAAAAAACGTGTTGAGGAGAAAGGGCAGCCGAAACGCAAGAGGTCTGATACTCAACACACAGGTCGCCTGTGCAGATTCTGCTAAATGGAGTTGAAGCAGGGCCTAAATAGTCCACATATACATACAGGTTTTCCTGGGGTACCAGGGAAATATATTTACTGTCCTTCCAAAGTATCTTCTATCTACAAAGGTCAGGGCATGGACAAAGATATGACCTGGAAAGAATTTCAAGACTCTGCTTTTTATGAGGTGGAAAAGCAAAGATGGGTGACAGAGAAGGGAAAATAAAAGGGGGGAAAATTCTCTTGTTTCTGTAAATGTCTGTTCATATATTCTCTTGATATATTTGGCTTTCTTTTATAGCTTCAGGTTTATAGTTTTATACCAGTTTAATAATTTATAATGGCATTGTGTGTGTGTGTGTGTGTGTGTGTGTGTGTGTGTGTGTGTGTGTGTGTGTGTGTGTGTGTGTGCGCGTGCTAAGGGAATTGTACAGTTAAGACCCTTAGACTTAATGGAACTGTATTTATTTACAATAAACAGTAAAAAGAAAGAAATCTTGTAATAGTCTTTTTATAATTAACTTTCTTTTGTAAATTTGAAAAAAATCCCTAATTGTAGAATAACACCTTTCAAATTTGAATAACATTTATATCTGTTTCATTATATCTGCTCATCTTAATTCCGCTGTCCAAGGTCCTGATTTAATGCTATAGCTACTTTGGTAAATAAACAAAGAAAAAATCTTAAAATCATTTGACTACTGATTGAATGATTTTATATTATAGATATAAACTTTATATGCTATGGGGTGGTTTTTTGTGTTTATATTGGCTCAGAGTTGCGTAAAAACATATCTCAAGATTGCAATGAGTGGGATTCGAACCTGGGGTTAGACGAGCAGCATACCAATAATAATGAGAAAAAATCTGATTGGCTGTAGTGGTGATTCAGCACCAATGACAGTGCCAACAAAGCTTCAATTTCATTGGCTGTCACAGAGTTCCAACTATACATGACCTGCCCCGCGTAGCGGCGGAGAAATGTAATCCCTGTATATATTATGAAGTGTAGTACTGAATATATATATATATAATAGTAAGTATATTGTGTCTCGCATTTTTAAATATATGAAGATTCCTTATGTATATTTCAATATATTGTAATATATTAACAACACCATATATTATTCTGTATATTTTCAAATATGCTGTGAAACCATTCATATATAGGGAAATATATTTTCTTTTCATAAGAAGACCGCAGACAGTAAAATGTGATTTTGTATCATCATGATTTTTTTAAAAACATGTAATATCACCCACTCCATTCATGTTTTTAGTCTAACCATTTATATATATATATAAAAAACTATTATTATTTGCCTTAATTTCATTATTAGACTTACTAGCAACGTTAGGTCGAATTCACTGTAAAGATGTACAATTCTTAGTTTCATTCGTGGTGTTGACACGAAAAACGAGCCATAATCTGGTGGAAGATTGCTGCAATCTCCTAGACAAACTAACAATTAATAACATGAGGTTTTAACAAAAGCCACTACATTTCACTCACTCAGACATCTTTTTATTTATTTATTTATTTTGTTTAGATATAGTAGTAAGTGTGAGCTTAGTCATCAAGTTTAATGGCATTTAAATGAATGGAACTTTTTTTATTTAGGCGAAATTTATGACCTTTGTCCAATTTCGATCTTTTCACAGCTACCTGAAATCTATAGCAACAAAACGGACAGCATCTGCTATTCTTACTTTTGTCAGATATATGAACGACTGAGAGAGAAAACCATACAGACAGTAAAAGAAAACAAGCTGTTCACAGTCCATTTTGAGAATGAATGGCGATCGCAGCGGGCGACGGCGCGACCGGAAGTATCTGCCCTACTTCCGGTGTCGGTCGCCATTTTGTGAAACAGGCCTATCGCAAAAACAACTTTTAAAAACATAAATTAAGCATTCACCCATCCAAACGAATACGTTTAAAACCTTTATGTAAACATGTATACACAACGATCTATAACGTATGGTAAATAAATGTTTTCATTTAAAAACGTGTTACCGTCGTTGGGAATTGCAGGCGTATCCTGCCATATATATACTCCGGGAACCTTATAGTAATTTGTGCTAAGACACATGGGGGTCAGGTTCGTTTCATGCCAAGCAGCTCATGGCATCACGACCATGAACTGAACGTCTTTCCTGGCAACTCAACCGACCCATTCTTTTCATATTATGTTATTACCACATTTTTTGCACATAGTGCATGATGCAGAACTCAAACTCAAAACTACTCCGTTTTAAAATTGACACATTTATTACACTTTTTGAGAAATGGGAGCACATTTACGGACTTCAAATTATGAAAAGTCAATTTAAAGGGGTCATATAATGGTACATGCACTTTTACAAGTTGATTGTACTGAAATGTGTGTTGGCAGTGCCTGTACACAACGATCATATAATGATAAAAATCCATCCAGTGATTTTGTTTTAATCTTCTTATATGTTTTCCCCTGCCTCAAATTGAGCCGTTCGAGCCTGTGACGTCACAGGCTCGGACGCCCCTCCCACGATTGATGATTGACAGCAGCGTTTCAACACAGACCCGCCCTCGTTCGTGAGCGAGCTGTCAATCATGCGCGCGCGGACCGGTGTTGTGCCGAAAAGTACGCTGGAGCAGCACGAGCAGAATGGAGTCTAAGGGAAGTGGTGTTCTGGTGCAATAAGGAACACAGCAGTCATTAATGTTCCTAAATCCGAACCGCTGAAGACACAGTGGCTGAGTTTGTTTTAGAAGGGAATATTACCGACGATCAACGTAAATGCTTTCATGTTTGCATGAATCATTTCTCACCAGACTGCTTTATAAACGAGGAGTTATAAAGCTGGTTTTGCTAAGAAGCTGCTCCTGAAAAAAGGAATCGATACCAACTATTTGTGTTCCTGCACCTCCAGAAGAACTGAAGTGAGTGTAGCGTTTTATTAACCTTTATATTCATATTTATATTAATCTTTGCAAATCGCAGGCTTCACGATGAATGCGGCTAAGGTTTACACTCAGGGAACATTATATCATGTTTTCTATGTACGACGTTCTCAATATAATTCATCATCCTACGTTTATAATGAACAACGCGTTATGGTTTTTGTATTATTGTGTTACAAACGGTGTACGCACAGAACAAAGGGGCGGAGTCAGCAAAGCTCATTATCATTTAAAGGCATATGCACTTAAACGGCGTGCTGAAGACAGAGCTGTTTTTGACCAGGTAAAATAAGTGTTTTCTTACAATACTAATGAGAATTTTTAATTAAAGTATATTACAAACTTTTAATTTAGACCCTAAAGAATCATATAAGCTTGTACAAAAATGGCATTATATGACCCTTTAACAGTAGTACATTGATCACTACATTCAGGAATGTAACTTTTACAGTACGACCTGATACTGAGGAACAACATTTATTTTTCAATGCATGTAACGTTAACATTCATTAATTTAAGTATTTCTGCTCTGTTTGAAGACATCTTTCAAGCCTTAATTTGTTTAAAGGCGAATTAATACTTGCATATTATTTTAAGACTCGCTGAAACCCTGTCATTTTGAATGCAACACATATCAAAACATGTCATAACTTTTTTTTTTTAAACCTAAAACATGTATGACGCGCTCTACGGCGTATCTTACAATTAAAAGCCGTTAACACAATTGTTAAAACATCATAAATAATGCTGACTTACTGCTGTGCTATCGAATCCATCGCCGGAGGTGATCGTAATTAACTGCGCGTGCGCATATGCGTATACTTTGCACATGCGTGGTAACACATACGTGACGTACATACGTGACGTGCAAACGTAACGTCACCGCGCTACAGTCTGCAGCGAGGGGTCTCTCGGTGGTTATGTATGTTGCCTGCATACCGTCTCCCATGGCCGAAACTGGTATTACAACACCTGTCGGGCCGGGGCTAGTAATGCTAATTTAGGTTGAAATGTCTGCAACACTATAGTCTCAGCCTCAGACGTCACGCCCACGGAACGTTGGCTAAACGTCTGATGCATATGGTACACTTAACTGGAAACACTTCAGCAATGTCGAAGTCGTCATCTGATTGGATGAATTTTATCGGATTTCCGGGGGGCGCGAGTGTCGCGTTTATTTTCGGTCCGCCGGGAAACAAAGCGCAGACGTGTGATTGCGGAAGAAAAACGGTTGTGTTTACATGAGTGACAATGAGCATTTATCAAGATCAGTAAACGTAGTAATCAGTAAACGTAATCAGCGATGACTTACTGCTTGTTTTCTTCTCCTTCTTTGATTGTCTATGCTGACTGACTTGTTGCACGCTGGTCTGTTGTTGTGGTGACATTTCAACGCCCTGAAACGTGACGCTGAACGAAACGAACTGTAATTGGTTGTTTGACATGTTGGTCAAACGGCCTTATGGGCGGGCCTTGGCCAAAGAAAGCTGCTATGAATTCCAGACCTTCAGCCGTCAGTCTACGCGAGACTAGCAACACTATAACTTTTAATTTTTTTAATGACATCATCGCCCTTATTTCTTCTCATTCTTTTGATGCGTGTAGCTCATTTTTTTTTATATTTTTACCTCAATTATTACACATGGCACCTTTAACGATCATATCATTTTCCATTTAAAGGTGCTCTAAGCGATGTCACGCGTTCTTAAGGCCAAAACATTTTTTGTCACATACAGCAAACATCTCCTCACTATCCGCTAGCTGCCTGTCCCCTGAACACACTGTAATAAAACGCGGTCTCTGCAGACACCCCAGGCTCCACACACGGCTACAAAAACAAACTCTAGCGACCCGCTCTACGAAACATAACAAACTTGTAACGGCACCGAGATGGTCATCTGATAACATTAATTATATTCTAGATAGTTAACATCCCTCCACTCCTCCAAACTGATCACGTCAGTCTTTTGATTACATTACTGAAACAGCAGCTTAAATGTGTCAAAAGAAAGCCCCGTTCTTCCATTCAGAGACACGGGACAGTTAATGATCTTCTCAAGATAAAGACGAGTCTGTCGCATCTCATGTGACAAACGGCCACCAACCGATCTAGAGACCCCGTGAGGAAATCTCATGATCCCCGCATGACCAGGATGGCACTCTCCAACAAAACAGACATTGTACCCCGGTTTTTAAACTCATCAAATTTATCAATACCTTACACATCTACTTCCCCAGAGGCGGGGTGGGCGAGAGTCCATCCCGTCCGACGAACGCTAGATGAACTCCCCACCACACACACACACACACACACACACACCACACACACAGACACACACACACACACACACACATAGAAACCCTGAGTTTTCTGATGTGTGATCAAAATACTGTGGTAAATGTGTGAAATGCTTTTCTTGTGATGTTTTATGATTCCCAAGTGACAAATTGCCATGACCAAAGCCTTATGATATGTAATCAGACTTGATATGCGTCTAATCATGAAGAATCAGGTATCGTCAGCTTAGCAGCTCGCAGGAATGCCGCGCTTGGTATGATTGTAACCAGCGAAATCGAATAAGATCGAATAACTAACCCTAAATGCGATATGATGCATGTTTTTATTAATACCAATTTAGAAGTGTATTCTTACTAAAGTTTTATCCTCTTCGCACATGACTCGGAGGGTGTGTATTTTTGCAAACACAGAATTTGCTGCCACTCCTCCTCCCAAAAGATTGGATCAGGCCTGTAAGAAGGCGTGTCTCTAGCTCCTTCAAAACCTGGAGCGCGACGTCGTTCTTAGCAAGCAGTCTTCGCCAGAGAGAACCGTCTTCAATAAGAACTCAACCGAGTTCTTCGTTTTCTTTCTAACTTTCGTTTTAACCTAAGTTTTTCTTTCTCGTGATCTAACTCAGTTGACAGTTTTCCTTCGTTAAGTATATTCAAGAACGAAACGACTCTAAGACTTAATCATAGTTTGTTCGAGCTGACAGATATCTACCTGCGTCCGAACGAAACACCTCAGGACACATTCAGCCGACGCTTTCTTTCAAACAACCTCACAAACGGGCCTCGCCAAAGCAAATATAAATCTAAAAAGAAATGCTGTTTTAAGGTTGTCTATAACATCTGATTAAGCCTTTTGGGGTCTCATGATTGAACTGTTTGAACTGAAGATCATCTCATCTCTCTCTCTCTCTCTCTCTCTCTCTCTCTCTCTCTCTCTCTCTCTCTCTCTCTCTCTCTCTCTCTCTCTCTCTCTCTCTCTCTCTAATATTTTGTATTGCAATCGTTTTGTTAATTGTTTGTTTTGCTATATAAAACATATTTACTCCTGCGTGATTTAAGTAGTTCATGTAATCTTTAGTTTGCTTTATTAAACTCTATAATCTTTTGAATTGAATCTGTCTCATTGTTATAAACTTGAAGTCAATGAAAATGCCGATCTTATGTTACAAAGCTCTACTTGATTTATATTAAAATATCTAAAGTGCCTTACACGAAAATATCAGTTCTGGTGGCCACAGGAAGGATAATTTTGATGTTTATAGGCCAGGTAAACGGACAGTGCATAACAATTAAATTTGAATCACTTGAAAATTTATCCTGATAATTGATAATATTTGGCCGACCTATATTAATAATTACTGCGAAAATCGTGTTAATTATTCATATACGGTGAGGTCTAGCCTATTCCTTATTTGGTATAGTTTAATTTGTGTAGTCATAATGCATATTCATCAGCTGATGAATATTATTCCCCATTTAAGCTAATATTTCCCCAAAAATAGTCATTGTCGCTACATTTATATGGTGGAGAATGCGGGCATTTTCAAACTTCATTTTGGACATTATTCAGATTCATATTCATGTGTGTTTTGGAGTTTAATATTGTGTACAAGCGTTTGCATTGTGTAGTGATAAATCGATTTAAAAACTGAGCAAGGCCGAAAGCCGTGCCTGAGAAAAACTGCAGTTACAGTATTTGTGGACGGCCTAGCTTAGAGAAAAATAAATGCGCTTTTGTTTTTCTCTTTGCTCGACTGTGATACATTTTTAATACTGTTCGAAGACCTGTTTGAACGAAGAAATCTTCACTCAGGCATATTACCGGTACAGTTATACACTGTAGGAGCGAGATTCCTCCTGTCAGTAAAAAGATCTTTATTTCGTGTCGTTAACAACGATAACTTCGGGTTTCAAACACTGGATTAGCTACCCGGTGAAAATCCGTTCATTTTCTGTGCAGATTAAGCACAGAGAGATCCGCCGTGATCTCCCAAAATATACTGTTTTCGTGTTTAAAAGAAATCTGTGCGCATAGACAGTACTGTTGCGTTCCTTGACCAGGTTTACAAGCGCGTATCAGTTTCAAATTACCACGCGCGTGAGTTGGGTCCGCGTCAACGCGACACCGCCATCACGTGACGCTCAGCATAAAGCCTATAGCAGAAGAGACCTGCTATTCATTTACTCCTCGTTTGAGTTTACACTAAATTCATTGCGATGGTTATCGAATAAGCTGCCTAAATACATATTTGCATTTACAGCTTGCTAGTTCGTAAAACAATCCTCCTGTTTTGGACTGAGACTTTTTATTTTGAGTTCCATTCACAGAAGTGAATAAGAGCTTGAGTCATAAAAATCCTCAGTTCAAATCACAGATAGTTCACTTGGAGAGAGAGACGCCCCTAGCGGCGGCACTCCTCCAGGTCAGCCATCATTCTTCTGCTCAATTCATTCCAGCCCTACTCTGCTTCCATTTCTACCTGTCTGTTTTATTTTATTTTCATAATCATTGCTAATAACTTCAGTGGTATGGTGATTATTATAAGAAATCATTCTGATTCCTTTGAATTTCCCCAGTATATCTAGATTTGATTCAAATTGGAACAATATTTTATTTTTAAATTTTTTTTTTTTGAAAAAAAAATTTTTTTTTTAATTTTTAAGATTTAATTCTTCACTATAAATTTCTAAATTTCAGTCATTAATAGGCCCTTGAGAGAAACTCTCAAGCCAGCTATCAACCTTCTACTGAACTTATTCTGTATGAAATCATTTTTATTTATGCTTTTCCTGACGATTATTTTATAATTAGGGATGCACCGATACCACTTTTTCCAGACCGAGTCCGATACTTTCATTTTTGGTACTCGCCGATACCGATACGGTAACCGATAACTGTATTTTTAATTTTCAGTTAATTTTCAATTCATGCATTTGTAATTTTTAAATGTATTGGTAGAGAAAACAAAATAATATCAATCATATTAGTTGTTTATTAAATTTAAACTTAATTAGTTCAACAAATATATATTTCATGCACTGCATATTTATTACTGCATAAATTAAATATATATGGATCTTTTTGTAAAGTTGATAGAGGTAGCCTATTTAGCCAAGAGCAGAGAGTAATTTATTTGTCCTTTGTTTGATTAACATTAAAACACAGCAGCAGATTTATTAAAGTGCCGCCCCTTTAAAGCCGAACGCACTGACGCCATTTGAATTATACTGTCTACGTTCACTTGAGATATATAACAGACTTTTACTAGGATACTCGCCAATGTGTTTTTACATAGATTTGTGTGAATTCGTCCGTACAAGCGCAATGCGTGAAAGACTTCCATTCAGTATTCGCGCGCTGTCTGGTGGTTTTCGGGGCGCGCGCTGTGGATGTTTGAAGTTCATGGAAATTCTTGACCTGCAAATGTCCTGTAATAATGTAGGCTACCACTCGTTAAACATAAGTAAGGTAACAGTTCATGTTTTACTTACATATACGATTTAGTTTTAATCCAAATAACACGTGCTGAGTGAATGATCCGCAATCAACAGCATTCAACAGAAGTGCTCTCTCTCTCTCTCTCTCTCTCTCTCTCTCTCTCTCTCTCTCTCTCTCTCTCTCTCTCTCTCTCTATCTCTCGTCAGTTAACGTTATTAATAAGCTACATGCCTCGTTTTACTTGATTTGCCATTGACATCCGACTGAACTACAAACTTTCCACTGACGTCTGTGAAAAAGGGTTGCGCTCGACCAGCTCGCGCGTCTGTGTCGTAGCGCGCTCAATCCTCTCCGTGTTTTTCTCTTATCAGCTTGCGCACCATATAGTTAAATAGACGACGCGTTAATATATTCTGTTTAATATTCCACTGATAAGATACATTTATTTCATATACAGCCTTCTTTTTTTATCCCCATTATAATTTCTGACACTGTACACATGCTGCCTGGTATCGGTTGTTGGTATCGGGGCATTTTTACGAGTACGAGTACAAGTACATGAGCTCAGTATCGGGCCCGATACCGATACTGGTATCGGTATCGGTGCATCCCTATTTATAATCATTAAAAATAACCTAAGTGTTGTTGCGATTATTATAAGAAATCAGTCTAATTCTCTATCAACTTCCCCCAGGCTTATTTTGATTTGAGTTAAACCAATTTGAATTTAAATGTACATTGTGTCAAACAGTCAAGGTGAACCACAGAGAGGAAGTGCGCCCCCTTGAGGCTCCAAAACACCACTACAGCGGCCTACCGCTCCACTTCCCTGGCCTCCACCTGCATTGAGTTATTGCTAACTTCCAAACGGGTTAGGATATTTTCAATAACTACCATCCGTATCTAATTTCTCTCTGCTATCATTAGGTGGCAAAGCCGTTCATCTCTTAATTTGGTTTGTCCTTTCCAGGTTAAAATTAATTTTCTCTTCAAAGTAATTTTTTTTTTTTTACTACTTTATCCCTTTTAAGGTTTATTGTAGTTTCAGTTTATTTCAATATACCTAAATTACTCCATTTGGTTTAAGCAAAAAGAATCTTGATTCACTTTAAGCTCTTTGAACCTTGTTAATTCCATTTTGCCTGTCATATAGGTAAAACCAAATCTCTTTATCTGCGGTGGACCGTGGGAGTACCTGGTTGATCTCGGTGGGCGGGTCTGCCGACTGGCATCGCCGGCACTGACCGTGCAGTGACTCTTGTGCGCTTCAATCTCTGCCACTGGTTGCGGCACGCAGTAAGTGACATCAGCAATTTGGTGCTTCGAAGGTTCAACCAAAAAGCCGACGTGCAAGTCAATTGTTGGGACCGGGGCACAAACCGTAGGCGGCTGCGCCACTCCAGTTCGCTGGAGGGTTCTGGGCCACGCCCACTTTTGCAGTACGATCGGCCGGTTGATACCTCGGAGATTACCAGGTTGTGTTTACAGTCACACGCTGTTTGAGTGGGCGTAACCGTGACACAGAGCAACGAAGAGCCCGGAGTCACGGCGGCCGAGTGTTTGGCGGCGCCGGAAAGCTGACCACGCTTGCTGGGTCCAGCTGGGTTCGACCTCAGTTCACCTCAGGTAAAAAAAACTGAATTTGATAAAACCCTGCCATTTAATATAAGCCATAGAATATCATATAGTCCCCCGGATATATTTTTCTTAGTGTTTGGTTTACCTCCTTTCCCCTAAGACACACCCTCTGAGTTAATAGTGATTACACTATAGCGCAGGTCCATTCACTTAGGTGTTATTTTCACTGCGATACTTTTGTTTTGTTCTTCCCCTTTCGATCTTCTCTTCCTTTTCTGTTGTTTTGTTCTGTTGTGATTTGTTTCTTGCAGTTCAACAAGAGACCCCAAGGAAGCTAAATAATAGAGTGACAACCGAGCAGCCTCTAGTTCGGGTCCCACGCTGACCCGCGTAAATTGGCCCGCCTAACTGTCTACGTCAGTTAGCCAAAATGTCTATAGACGGCACGGCCGTACTACAGCTCGTTAGCCTCTAAACAAAGCTTGCATTGGCCCTTTTTGTGTGTGTTGTGTTTCTCTCGCCCCCAGTGAGCCAGAATGTCACGCGCTTCCAGTCCCGAGGACCATTGGAGCAATCTGGATGCTTGGTTAAGAGCCATGACAACCGGCTGCCTGCCCAAGGACACTGGCGACCCTAAACCCCTGACACGACAGGAACTGGACGCCGACGTGGACCAGCTAATGTCCAACGACCCCACGCAGGCCTACAGCTCAAAAGACTGGAGCCGGATCATCGGAAGCCTCGCTCACAACCTAGTGGCACAGGCACGCTTGGCAGAGGAGGACAACGCCCATCTGGAAAAGGAAATCGCAGGATTAAAGACTCAACTGGAGCTGATGATAGAGGATGATATGGAGCTCTGATATCCTCTAGCGTGGGCAGGATGAATCTTTCTCTTTTCACAGCTTTGTTCAGTTTGTTAAGATCCACACAGATCCGAGGTTTGTTGTTCTTTTTAATCACTGGCACCATAGGAGCACACCGGTCTGTGGCTTCCTTTACTTCTTCTATGATGCCAAGAGACTGCATTCGCTTCAGTTCCTCCTCCACTTGAGGTAGGATTGGAAATGGGATGCGCCGTGGGGTTACAATGCTGTATGGCTTGGCGTCCGGCCTAAGCTCTATGTTGACTGGCTCACAATTTAACAGTCCAATGTTCCCAAATACGTCATCGTATGACTCGAGTCCATTTACTCTGCGCACTAGTCCCATTTTGATTGCAGTTTTCCACCCAAGAAAGTTTGTTGTGAAGGGGCCTGACATAACATAAATCCAAAATGGGAAAATCTGTCCATGTTTTTCACAATGTGTCATAAACTTCCCTTTACACACAAGCTTTCCACCTGGGCTTGTGAAGGTTGATTCTGTCATCACCAGGAGAGGGCGCTGTTGCAGGGATGAATATGTTTCCTCGGGAATCACCGTTACATCCGCACCCGTATCAATCCGGAACATAACAGTTGTGCCATTGATTTGTAGGTCTTCATACCATTTGTCCTCGTCACCTTCACTGCCATCAGCAACAGCCCCAAGAAACCATGCACTGCCCTCATCACTGTCACCATCAGTAGTTTTAATTGCATTCACATTCTTAGTTTTACACTGTGCTTCAAAATGTCCAATTTTATTGCATTTGCGGCAGCGTTTACCTGTAGCTGGACATGCACCGTAATCGTGCTGTCTCCCACATCTTGTGCACATTTTCCTTGTTTGATGTGTAGGGTTGGGTATCGTTTGAATTTTAACGATTCCGATTCCAATTCCGATTCCTTGTTTCGATTCCGGTTCCTAACGATTCTCGATTCCGATTCTTTTATGAGGCAGGGTCAAAAAAGTTTAGGATATTTTAAATGAGCTAGCTAACAAACAGTCTTTCTGAAGGAAATAGTCTGACCTTCTCCATCAATATTAACCTTTTACTTTTTATGAACTTTACTATGAATTTCTCACAGGGCTCTTTTCAACTACAATATAAATATCAAATCTATGAACTTGAATATAAATATTATAAATTATGAATATATTTTCACAGGGGTACACTTTCCTCAAGAGAGCTTTATTTTTGAAAACCTTATGAAAACATTACACATGAGTGTATGACGCTGCAGGTACTTAAACATGTTACCACTGATGGGCTAACCTGGTGCAGAATAGCAAATAAATAATAAGGAAAAACTTGTAAAACCTTCATCATCTGGCGAGGAGAGAGCAACCAGTGAAATAACCTGTGCTCTGAACGCCGTCGAGAGCACTTTTCCATGCCTTGGTTTGATGCTGTGTTCACAGACGCGAATAGAGCGTCTGGCGCGAGTGATTTCAATGCAAAGACGCGTTACGCGCGTAAACAATTCCTGTGGCGCGAATGGGGACAGGCCCGCTTTTCAGTTTATAATGTCCGTTTATATAGACGCGAATACTCCTTTTTTACGCACGTCACTTCGCTCTTGACGCGCGAATGGATTCAAAGTGTTCAAGCGTATAACTAGACGCGGTAGGCTTGAATTTGACGCGCTATTCGCGTCTGGAGTGAACGCAGCATAGGACGACTCTCGAGTTACTTTGGCCCAAGCCCAAATGGCACACTTCATGTGCACTTTCGGTCTTGTGGACTTACAATGGCTGCCGCGTGCGCGTGTCCGTTAAGTCCGTGAGACCGTAGTGTGTCCCATTTGTCATTTTTAGATCTCAGAAGGGTGCTCGCGAGCGCCCCGTGTGGTCGTTTTGCGCCCTTGATGCGCACTTTTGCCGAGCCCGCGCTGATGCGGACTCCACAGCAGACTTCTTCCCGACAGTCAAAGCGGCATTACGTTACGAAAGTGCGGACTAAGAGGAAGACCGCGAGTGCTTAGGGTTCCATTTGGGACAGGGCCTTTGCTCGGTTATGCCAACACTTCTGGTGGACGCTTCTTCGTTGGTGTTCAGCGGTTTCTTCTTCCGGTCGGCGGACTGTGATTCGAAACTAGGAATCGAAATTTAAACTTTTGAACGATTCCGGGAAAATCGCAAAGCAAGTCCCGGTTCCAATCGATACTCGATACTCGATACACAACCCTATTGATGTGTCATGTTCTTGTAATGTTCATCTTTGTTTTTGGCATACCTTTTGTCATACTGCCTAGGCTGCTTGTACTTGCGTGCATTAACGGCACCCACCTCAACATTTCTTTCTCTGGCGCTGGCGTTTTGTGCTTTAATAAGCTCCGACTGTCGCCCAATATTGATTGCCTTCTCCAATGTCAAGTCCGGTTCGAGTTGTAATTTTTGCGACACTTCTCCATCTGCGATGCCGATTACAATGCGGTCCCTTATCTGTTCGTCTTTAGTTACTCCAAAATCGCAGTGCTCTGCAAGCTTATATAGCTCTCTGACAAACGCCTCCACGCTCTCCCCACGGAGCTGTGCACGTCTATGGAAACAGGCACGTTCATGTATCGTATTCCGCCTTGGCACAAAATGTTCATCAAACTTTTTCAAAACCTCTTCGTATTAGTGCTGAACATCGTCCGGAAATGTAAAGGTGCTAAATATAGGTTCCGATTCTTTCCCCATTGGGTATAACGGCGTATTCACTTGTATATCATCGTCTTCTTGGTTTAGCTTAGTTGCTATCCGTAAACGGGAAAAACGCTGTCTCCAGATCGGCCATGCCGAAGGCTGGGTGAAGTCAAACGATTCAGGAGACTGAAACTTAGCCATCTCGTTGCTTTCAATCTTGTTCACAGGGCAAAAGATCCGACTTCTGACACCATGTCATGAATTCTGAGCTAAACAATACGAAAGCCAGTAGCGCCTCCTAGTGGAGCTTACTGCCATAATCATTTAAATCACATCACAATAGTTTTCCATTTTACCACAGTAAATTAGTACAGCAACAGTATTTAGTAGTAGCTTTTCAATAACCATATATTTTATATTGTTGTTAATGTAGTAACCTAGTTTTTACCATGATATTTGTAGTGTAACCTCGGTACTATAAATGTAAACTCTCTCTCTCTCTCTCTCTCTCTCTCTCTCTCTCTCTCTCTCTCTCTCTCTCTCTCTCTCTCTCTCTCTCTCTTATATATATAATATATAAAACATTAAAATATAGCTTTTTCTGTCTCTCAGATCAACACCCACAAAACAGTCATGTTTTACCCTGAAAGGGTTCAGGTTGTGTTCCGTAAGCGACCTCTTGGTTATCTTCTTCAGGAGCCGACTGATGAGGCCAGGCTGATCAAAGACAACCCATCTCTACAGGACAAGTCGGCACCTAAGAAGAAGGAGTTGGTCCATCAGAATGCTCTGACTGTGGTCCGTCAGAGAGGAGGTGATGCCTCAGACAGAAGAGAGGTATTGGGCGAGTACATCTTGCAGTTTGGGAAGTACGAGGGGAAATCTTTCCGGTGGCTCCTAGAAAATTATATGGGGTACACCATATATCTGATGAAGACACTGCATAAGGAAGAGGCAGCTGACAGTTTAACAGCATCCCTCCACTACCCCATCTCCTCACTTCTAGTCCTAATACTCTTACAACAACGGGGGGAGTACTCTGGGTTCGGGCAAAATTCCGAGCTCGGAGCCCTCCCCCCGGACAGCACGCCAAATACGCATAATCTTTACTCTGTTTAATTGATGTAAGTGTGAACTCGTGAACATCCCGTTGATTCTTGTCTTTCTCCAACACAGAGATGGATGAAGATGTTGAGTTGGAGAGTGCAATGCTGAGCATCACCCCCTCCAAGCTACAGGTGCTGTGTAAGTATAATTTCCTTCTGTTATAAATTGATTGTGTTCTGCTTTCTCTCAAATGTTTTTATTGTTTTGTGTGTTACCACCACCAGCACCACCATCATCCTCCTCAGCAGCTGAACTGGGGCGGTCTATGGAGAAGGAGAAAGGTTTTTGCGCATTGGGTTCAGCACTGGAGCACAGTTCTGTTGAATTGTGAGATGAAATGATCTCCAGGACTGAACATAAATCCTTGTGTTCTCTGTGTTCTGGCCTTGCTCCATTAACAATGCGTTTGCTGTTGGCATTATAGTAAATGTCCCTGGGGATTATGAATTAATTTCCCCTTTATGAATTGATACCTGCAACAATCAGGGTAAGTACTCGCTTTTGTCAACTTGTAAATATTACTAACATATGATGAAATGCATGTTCTTGCATGTTTTGTTCACGTCCCTCCTGGGGATGTGTAATTGTATTTTATACCACTAAGACAAGCATGTGAAGTGTGACGGTCTCGGACCTGTCAGCTCCTCCTCCTTTGCGATTTGTTTGTTCATTACGTCTCCCCTACAGGTGAGAGGAGCACAGGTGTGGCGTGTTGCAGGTGATTGCTCCAGGACCGCGTGTGGTTGTTTCCAGTATCCGGGGTGTTAAAAGCTCTGCAGACTTGGTTGAAGGAGGCCGCCACTTCTCCTTCTCTCCCGCACCGTTTTGCTGATTTTGTTTCTTTTTGCACGACACCACACATACCCTGATTGCATTTGTTGTACATTTATACTGACTTTATTTTATGTTGCTCATTTCTTTTCTTTAATAAATACTTATGATTTTGAATTCAACTGGTTCGCGTGGTCTCCCCTCTCTGTTGCATGGGCCGGCATAGGCTGCATGTAACAGATTGGTGGCTCGTCAAGGGATTTAAACGTTCGGGATCTGAAAACGACAAACAGACTGGGGGGCTCGTCAAAGTAAGGATTTGAAAAGACATCGGTAAATATATGTTGATGCTTATAACTAGGTTGAATGGCCTGGACGTTGGAAGCTTTAAATATATTAGGACCGTTTCATTCGGGTACGTTTGATTTGGAAAGCGCTTTGATAGTTCATTGAGTTGAACGTTTAGTTTTGAATCATTGGGAAGACGCATGTGGACTAGTTTGAAAATTAATTTGAGTTCTTCTTCAGAGACCACTTCCCACATAGCTGAAGCATCACACAGTAAGATGATTGCTTTACTCTGCTGCTGCAAAATACTACATTTTTCCCAGCATTTTTCTTGTTCAATTGCTTGCTCTTCATTTAATGAATGAGTTTTTAATGTAGCTTTACAAAGGTCTGCATTATGAATATGGTTGTTCTGAGTTTTTGATTGCTAATTTTTTATTATCTTAATTTAAAAGAAAAATCTTTATTATTATATTATTTGTCTATGTATTTGTAGAGCCATTGTCCTCTGCTCCTGATGCTTTGTCGAAGCCCAATCCAGTTCCTTTACAAATTACAACACAAAGTAAGTATCAAGATGATTCTTCAAACATCTGCCTGATTGATAGATAGAAGAAAGTCTGTAGCTATTCTCCTGTCTACTTTCAGAAGAATCCCAGAAATTCTCCTCCACAACTTAGCTATGACCATGATGTCCGCCAGTGGAAGTGTTCCCAGCAGCAGAGGATCTGGATGAAGACAGAGCTGGAATCCATGGGTCTATGGCCTGGCTCGGTTCCTGTGAGCAACCCCATGAAGTCCGTGTCATTGTGGCGTTTACCACCTCAGCCAGAGCTGATGGACACCATCACTGATCTGCCATCTCCTAAATATTTTCAGCTTCATCCCTTTTTTCATTCGGAAGCCTGAAAATGATACCCTGATGGTTTGGCTGAAGAATAACTATGCAATGATGAGTGTAAACAGCCGCAGGTGACATCTGCAGGGGTTGGTAGACCTCGTGTTATTACAGGCATCATGGGTCAATACTACCTGTTCTCGTCACGTCTGTGCTGCAAAGTCTGCAAAAAGAAATGGTTTGCAGACAACAACAACCTTTGGGCAGGCTTTCCGTTCCGACCACACCCGGAAGGTAGCCAGAAAGGTTACATTTATATCTGGCACGATGTCATCCTATGCCATCATGAATGAAACCTGGATGATCTTATCATGGGTTATGGTACAGTCAGAAACGGAAACATCACTGGAGCCCATGTACAGGGGACTCGCAAACCGGTACAGGATGGCAGAAGTGGAGAATGCACAGGTCCATTGGGTAGACAGGTAGGCCATGGGGCATTGTGAAAATGATTCTATAATTCCATTCCTTGTCTAAGACATATCACATGGAAAATGTGCACTTTAGATAATCACATATCCTGACTGATGAACAGATCCATTGACTGATTGCTACAGCAGCATTAACCATTATACTTTTCTGTTCTTTTTTCAGAGATTGCCAGAGTGCCAGACCCTCACAAAACAGTGCACCTGAACTGGGAAGCATGGCAGACTACGAATGCCATTATTGCTGAAGCCACTTCCGGAAACTTACAGAACACCTGTGCCTCCAGATCTCACTTTAATCAGCACATCACCGTCAAGCTGGACCTGTTCCATTGTATGAGGCGCTTCCTCCGTGAGTGTGTTACGGAGCACCATGCCCTTCTCCCAATTCTTGTCTGCTGCTTTCAGTCTGGTGGATCAGGAAGACCTGCAGAAGCTCAAGGATTCATACACATTTTGTGGGATTCAGCCTGCCAACCCCACAAAGCAGCACATTCGAGAGCACTGCAGAACAAAGATCCCACAGCCTGGAGAACTCCTGAGGAGGGTTGAGGATGTTATACACCATTTTCATTTGGCAGCAGATCCTAATGGCGTTCCCCTGTACAAACGCTCTATGCTCAAGACATGGTGAATTCAGCGCGTTCACATTCTGCGGGGCTGTTTAAGTGATCCAGAGGTTGCAGGTCAAATCCTTTACAGGCATGGTGGGACACTGCAGCTTAACCACGTCCTGGGCGAGGGGGCAAAAGATCCCATATGGATCCCCATAAGAGGAACATCTCAGCAGGAGGGCTACCACTTACGTAGATACTGGAGAAAGATTCGGACAGGATTATGTTGAACCTGGATGCCGCCCTGTTGTTCTGGACTGGGAAAAGCACAAGACCAAGACCACTCAACCTGTAAATCTAGCTGAGCAGGTTGATCCACCCGCTGCCCAGTCTCAATACCCTTCTGCTGCTCTTGATGTGACTCCTAGTCCTCATCTTGAGTCAGGTAAACTTTTACAGATGCAGGAATTCAAAATATACTGTTAGCAGACTTTTTACCCATAAAGTAACAAAATGTTTTACTTTCTGTTGTTGTAGTAACCACCAGCACTCAGTCTGTGTCCCCACGCTGTCCTCTTCTTTTGCTGGCCGTGCAGAGGCTCGTTCAGAGACAGGTAAGCATTTGATAAACACACAAAGTCATTCCATAAACACCTTTATTTTTCCTTTATTCAAAAAGTAATTACAAATGTTTACTTCCTGTTATAGTAACCACCAGCACCCAGCCTGTGCCCGCGCTGAGCCTCGTTCAGAGACAGGTGAACATTCATAGATAATTCTGCCAAAAATCCTGCTAGTATTTATTATCTAGGTCAAAGACTGATTATATATTATTGTGATTGATGTAGGAACCACATTCACACCACCTCTGCCTATGATGGCCTCACCAACTAGCACCCGCACCGGACCGGTGAAGACTGGTGGTAGGGTGTTTGTGTTGGATCACAAAAGGTGGACAGCTTCAATGAAGGAGGCCATTGACACCTTACTGAAGAAACACCATGGCAAGAAGGACATGATTAGGCTTGTGGATCAGGAGTATGCAGCAATGGTTCATAACTCCTCTACTGATCCCAACAGCATGCTCCATTCAACCACAAGACTGCACATTTCACAGTATGTCAAGCACTTAGCTAAACTCTTAAACACCAGTTCTTCCTTGAACACAAGTCCAGAAAAACTTTGTGACAGACAGCAACTCTGGTATTCACTGACAGAGGGTAGTGACACTACCAGTGTTCCGGTTATGACAGTGACCCAGCAGTAGTTGTACACCCACCTGCACATTCTCTGACCACACCACTGAATCAAAATGCCATTGAGAAAATTGTGGAGGAAATAATGGTGAGACAGCAGCAGGAGCAGCAACATACAGAAAAGAAGAAGCAAACAAAGACTTGTCTTGCCTTTGGACAGCCCAAATCTCGGTACGAGAACGATGGCTCCTCCATCCACTTCTTCTTTCAGCAAGGTTCTGTTAGGTACTTCTATTCTTCCACAAACGTTTTTAAAACCTACAGTGGAGAAGAGCTAACAAACCCAAGAATGCCATTCCCAGATTTTATGGAGACCGTTCTTTCAAAGGGAACTGGAAGCCACAAAAAAACGTGTTGAGGAGAAAGGGCAGCCGAAACGCAAGAGGTCTGATACTCAACACACAGGTCGCCTGTGCAGATTCTGCAAAATGGAGTTGAAGCAGGGCCTAAATAGTCCACATATACATACAGGTTTTCCTGGGGTACCAGGGAAATATATTTACTGTCCTTCCAAAGTATCTTCTATATACAAAGGTCAGGGCATGGACAAAGATATGACCTGGAAAGAATTTCAAGACTCTGCTTTTTATGAGGTGGAAAAGCAAAGATGGGTGACAGAGAAGGGAAAATAAAAGGGGGGAAAATTCTCTTGTTTCTGTAAATGTCTGTTCATATATTCTCTTGATATCTTTGGCTTTCTTTTATAGCTTCAGGTTTATAGTTTTATACCAGTTTAATAAATTATAATGGCAGTGTGTGTGTGTGTGTGTGTGTGTGTGTGTGTGTGTGTGTGTGTGTGTGTGTGTGTGTGTGTGTGTGTGTGTGTGTGTGTGTGTGTGTGTGTGTGTGTGTGTGTGTGTGTGTGTGTGTGTGTGTGTGTGTGTGTGTGTGTGTGTGTGTGTGTGTGTGTGTGTGTGTGTGTGTGTGTGTGTGTGTGTGTGTGTGTGTGTGTGTGTGTGTGTGTGTGTGTGTGTGTGTGTGTGTGTGTGTGTGTGTGTGTGTGTGTGTGTGTTGGCTAAGGGAATTGTACAGTTAAGACCCTTAGACTTAATGGAACTGTATTTATTTATTTATTTATTTACAATAAACAGTAAAAAGAAAGAAATCTTGTAATAGTCTTTTTATAATTAACTTTCTTTTGTAAATTTGTAAAAAATCCCTAATTGTAGAATAACACCTTTCAAATTTGAATAACATTTATATCTGTTTCATTATATCATTATATTAGAAAGGAGACTGATCCAATGCAGCAAAGATATTTAAGGCTAAAGTAGTATAGCATATTAGCTGTTATATCCCCAGAATATCATCATGAACTCTGTCTCCGATCTGCACACAGGGACAAAAATAAGTAAATAGCCTAAATAAAATGCACATCGGTAAACCTGACCTTACCTGACTAGGCTACAGTACAATTTTATCATTTCATTTCGAATTTTGTTTAAAAGTAGACATTTCAAGCTTTCTATTTATTTCTCATGTCTATGAGGCAAGTAGCCTATAAGCTGAGTTTAGTTTTATTTATGAGACAAGCTCCAGTTCCAGTATTTAACGCGGTTTACCGCTATACGGCAGAATTTCTTGTTTTTCAACCGCGGTCAGAAAATATCCATACCGTCCCAGCCCTACTGAAGTCACACATTTCTAAAAGGAATATACAAACCCCCAAACCTCATACATCCCCACATTCCAGAACATTAACACCTGTCCCTGAACAATGGACCATGCAACCCCCAACGAACATCCACACCTGTCCTAGAATAACCATCCTCCAAAGCACTCCACAAACACTGTCTGCCTTGCTACAAGCAGATATTTGGGCAAACAAACAAAGCCCAGATAAAAAATAAAAATAAAAAAAAAACCCAGTTAACTATATATA